>UFQX01000787.1:147016-216259 GCA_900497675.1 Arapaima gigas
GACAACTAGACAAGGTCCCCCCCCCCCCCCCACGTCACACACGGCAGCTTGTCCTTGCCGCTCTGGGGACACTCACACAGGAGGCCTTCGTAGCTCTCCGGTTCGGTCTTCAGCAACCCTCTGATCCTCGTCACGGAGCCCAGCTGCACCTCCATGTCAGCCAGGTTCCGCACCATCCAGTTCAGGTAGTTTGACACCTAGCAAGAGGTGCACACAATCAATGTAAGATCCACACAATAAGCACCACAGTCCTATTAACAAAGATTTAGTAAAAACTGATAATGTTTTCCAAGCACTACTTTGCTGCCATATCCTGAACCAAGTCCTTATTCCTCAGCTTCTGTTTGAAACACCTTTCTATTGTTGGTGTCTCAACCAGAACTCCTGAATGTGGCATTTGATACCTTTCCTTATTATAACAGTCTCACCCACTCTGTTCATATGACCAGCCACATCTGACCCGACATCACAGATGATTTGGAAAAAATGCAAAACACATAAGTGCGAAAATTGTGATTATTAATTTTATGAGTTCAGGCGCCTGGTGAGGAAGATGTCATGAAACCTTATGGCAGCCATATGAAAAAAAACATTTTCGACAGATAAAAGTTGTAAATGGGTCAAATTTGTACAACTTGAGGGTTAATGCCAATCACCAGAGTAAAAACAGAGTTGCAGTAATGGACGCAGTACAGGCTGTTGGGCTGCGTAAGCCAGTTAGAGGAGTGGCAGTTAATGCAGTCTAACTGTGGCAGGTCTTCTGCAAGGTGCCAGAGTGAGACACTGGGGCCCTTTGCAGAGATGTTACCATGAGTGCGTAGGTCAGTCCCAGTCCCACCAGTCCACTGGCCAGCTGGTTGTACAGGGAGTTGGAGATGGAGGCGACGGCAGCGATCAGAACCACAAAGGCACCGATGTACTCCTGTGGAAATGGCATCTGTGAGTATCGAAATGCCCTGTAGAACCGACTGCACCTGTGCACTCTCCAGCTACATAGGCTCAACTCCCCCATCCATCCATCCATCTAATTTATTTGCCTTAGTTTGCTGAATTGCCCAGTCAAATTTGAGTTATTTTACAGGTTATTACTGAACCTGCATGTGGGGTCATTACCATGCGGACCTCCAGCCAGCGGTTGGCAGCGGTGAGAAACAGGGATGCGATGTTGTTGGCATCGGCGTATTCCAGCAGCCTCTGTCTAAACCTGGCCTCGTACCTGCAGAAGAACAAGAGCTTCACCACCCAGGCCACCCAGAGCGCCGGTGTCAGTTTGGTCAAGTACTGTGATGTAAGCAGGTCAGGAGGGCTGCAAGTAGTGGAATATGTGAGTGAAAAGCTGCTGATTTTAAACCCTGAAAGAATCACGTTGTTCTATAAGATGCATAATGGAGTTGCTCGTGCAGAATGTTCAGCAGGGTAAACAAAAAAGCAGACTACAGCTCCCCTCACGTGATCAGACTAGGTGGAGGAAGGGGGTCTGTTGAATGATTTATGCTGGATTTTGAAATCATTTTGGGATGACAGTAATCTTGTTATACCTTGAAAAATGTTTCAATAAAACAGCTTATTATGACAAAATGGTGCTGCATTAGCTGCAGTTATACTAAAATATTTTTATGTCATTACACAAATTACACATTGAAAGTGTTATGCATCGAATACTGGAAGTATTTCAGATATTTAAATAGTGACTTTGTAACAATTTGTAGTGCATTTTGCCAATTTTCCCATAATTTCCTTTAGAAAATACATTTAAAAAATAATATTGTGAGCCAAAATAACATTGCAGCATCTGGCTACGCGTGCAATTTGTCCTTAGAGTGAATGAAAAAACAAATGACTGAACCAACAGATCTGTCTGTCTATCGCTGTCTTTTTTTATGAAGCCCTTGACAAAGCAAAAAAATCAATACATTATTTAAAGGAATGCAGAAAAAAACTAATGATGCTGTGGAGAAGATGCAGGAGATGATGAATTGCTGGGGTTCTCAAATTTCCCCTTAGGGATTCCCGCCATTTCGTGCCTTTGCCCCATCCTGGCCCAAGCAAATCACATTGGATGACACGAGGGTTTCATGATGCGCCTATTAGCTGAAACGTTTGTTGGTGTGGGAATAAAACTAATTTACAGATGAGCTGAGGCTCCCCAGGGTGAAGGTGGGAAACGCTGAATGGTTTTGCTTTGCTTTTTCCTCCTTAGTTCTGTGGGAGTTCTAGAGTCACTCGATACATGCAGGTTACCCAAAGGCACGGATGGTAGAAAGGCCCTCCACGGTCTCTGAGAAGTGGGAGAGCAGGGGCAGCTGGGTACTGTCATCCAGCTGTTGGAGGTCCCTGCCGTGTGAGGAGAGGAGTGTGACAAAAACCAGCAGGTCAACATGGATGCAGTATTGGTACCCAAGTCCCAGATGACAAACCACTATCCCAGTCCATTGACAGAACACACACATCCACACTAGTAATGCAAACCAGCTGTGTGAAACAAAATATTAGATAAAAAATTTGTTATACTCTGGTCAATATTAGCAGAATATTAAATATTAGAACCAGACTAATGCATAGAAAGCTGGGAGAGGGGTCACCGCTGAAAGACATCCCACTGCATAGAGGTATTGACACCCTCTGTAGATGGCTGGGGGTCCTACCTGGAAGCCATTCTGAAGTACTTCTGGATGAAGTAGCAGGCGATGGCGAGGGGAATGAGGGCGATGAGGAAGACGGGTGTGACGTAGGAGATGACACCCAGTGCGGACAAGCAGAGCAGGGTGGAGCGAGTCAGGCACTCCAGGGTGGCTGGGATGTGCTGGAGGAGAAATTGGGAGGAAAACAACACCAGTGGACACACACCCAGCATGCACTGTGGCTCTTGCTGTGGTCGTTCCGAACATCAGAATGTCTCTTTTTAAACAGTATGTGTATGTGATAAAAATAAAACAAGCCATTATTACTCTGTTGTTAGTACACTATTCTAATCTGCTACAATGTATGAAAAGTTCTACCTCTGATTCACCCTATACACTTCAGTGGTCATGTCTGCCACCTTAGGGTTATACTGGCATTATGGTCTCCATACCTGGTCAATCGTGTTGGTATCAGCTGAGAACCTGTTCAAAATGCTTCCCAGGGGTGTTGTCTCAAAAAGCCTGAGAAGAAGAAACCAAGAAAAGTCTGTATTTTGTACAGGAAACACTGGTTTCTGGATCCCAGACTATTTAAATGTCCTCTGCCTAGTCCAAGTGGTGCCAAGGCCACCTGCAGTCACAAGGGTGTTAAATGGCGACTTACTCTGTATGTCTGAGTGGAGCCATGCGAGATAAGGACCTTATCCACCACATTACTCAGACAAACAGACACAGTTGTGACAACACAACTGTCCCCCATCTATGGGTCCATCAACACAATGACCAGTGCAGCATGCAGGGTTCACAGCGACTTGGCAGTCACGATTTGCAGGGGATGACTGTGTGTTGACCAGGATATTCTTGTCAGCAAAACATTTCCAAAACTCCTGGAGGTTATCGTATATGATAAAATGAAGCAAGCAGGGACAAACACGCAAATGCACGCGCTGGCTTGTATTAACAGTTCGTAAAATGCCACAAATTTTCCTACCTCATGGGTGCAAGGATGATTTTGTTGAGCAGGCTGTGTTGCAGCTCCTTGGCAACACGTAATCCTGTCCACTCCACGGCTACTGAGGTGACCAGGCAGAGGATGATGCCCAGACAGCACAGCACACTGAAGACCAGCACGTATGAGGAGTGGCTGAAACTGCATCCCTGCAGGGAGTGCACAGGCCGATCAGCGGGCACCGGGTGGCAATCTGGCAGCCAACATGCACCAGTTTCGTGGAATTATTTCAGTGAGGCCTGTACTATCTAGTTTTCCTCAAGAGCAGCACAGAGAAGTGACTGCAAAACCACTTGACCCACTCAGTGTGCACTGTCTATTTTGCCATTTTAATGAGAAAACACATTCAGACTGGGCTGATACAGTTCAATCATTTTATCTCTTCCCCAGTATTTCACTGCAGTCAAATCACACTGATTTTTTCGAGAGGTTAAGACTGAATATATTTTTTAAGAACGTCAGACTGTGTGGCCTAATGGAAATGGCATCTGACTACAGATCATTAGGTTGAGGTTTAAGTTGCTTTATGGTCATTGGAATCCTTTTTTTCTGTGAATTTACCCGCATTGATTCATGAAGTCCAGTCATAAAATGTCATTTATCAGTGTAGTTTATAGCAGAATAGTTTCCATTTAGTCACATGATGGCATTTATATCATCAGAGGAGAAATAAAGATGCTGTAGAAAAGAGACAAATGAACCTTAATAGAAAATCAATGTTGTGATTTTCTAAGCCTGCAACATCCTTCTGCATCCATCCATTCTGTGCTGCACAAATTCCCGGTGGGTAAAATGCATTTAAATAGGTAAAAACAGAGCTTTCTGGTCAGAAATGTATACAACACAGTCAACAATGGGGGCTGTGTGTGGAGACCTGGACCTGTGTGGTGACATCAAGGCAGTAACTTGAACTGGACTTTTTTTGGAACACTGGTGATAGCAGCTGTGATTGAAGTGGAATGGTTGAAGTGGTGTTTGGTATTTTGGTCTTGCTCATTGGAAAGCACAACCATGAGCCTTTTGTACAGGCCGCGTGTCTGGAGTCAGTGGGATATCTGGAGAGCAGAGCAGGGTCCGGCCAGTGTCAAAGCAACAGTCCTCTGTTCCAGCAACCCAAGCATATTATCTGTGCAGCTCAGGGCCTTTGCCAAGAGATGATTCAGGGAAATGAGAGCTGGCTTTTAAGCACAGGACCCAGCAGATGCTGGGACATCTATTAAGAGCCAACTTTTCTAAACATATACCAATACGATAACCCCCTGCAGCTGCTGTGCTCCAGAAGAATCAGCAACACAACCTTCTCAGATCACACTCTCAAGTGTCTCTGTAGACCCAATAGAGCAGGTCTTAATTTGGAGATTCATAGAGGTTGAAGTGTTTCTCACTGCTGTAGTAAGTGCAACATGACATTAAAATGTGCTCTCAGATATTTACAGTATTTTATATATATATATGTATTATATATTATATATATTTGACTGAATTTTATCTTTACTAAGTCAGTAAAACAGTTTTAAACCCATATTTTGACATGATGTGCAAAAGTGTGCAATTATAATATTGAACATACTATTATATGTTTTTGAACAAAACTGATAGCTGTGTATCACATGTCAAAGCTTAGCATGCTTCTTCTGACCTGTCTGTCACTACTGTGATAAGTTCTACTTCAGTGTTGTGCTGCCTCCTCACCTGGCTCATCATGCAGTTGCGTCCAACATTCTGGACCTCAGGAGCAATGACGTGGGAGGTCCAGTGGGCCAGCCAGAAGTCGATGGCCACCATCACTGTGTGTTTCAATAGCTGTGAGAACAGCAGTAATGACAGCAACAGTAGCCCAGCAGAGCTCAGGTAGGTGCCACACGACCGCCAAGGGATGGTAGCTCTGTGCCGCAGCACCTGCGACATGTTGTCCTCCTCATCACTCTCAGTGCACTCCTCTGCAGTGACAAGAGATAATGACATTTGCAGGGGTAATTCCTACTGCTCACCAAACCCAGGCCATTTGGGCAACCTTTACCGAAGGCAGTCAACAATAATTAATATGTTTGCACAGCTGCCCTACCATTTGTAATTGCAAATTATATGATCTGTTAGCTGAAACTGACAACAGTGATGCAGTAGAATATCTCCAGACTGAATGGCGCTTGGTCTCAAAGATTTAAAAAAATGGCTCATTTCCATACATCATTCATAAAACACAAAAGTCCTAAGACAAATTCAATCTATCGTCTTGTAGCTGAAGTTTTTCAGCAGGGTTTTACTTTGGCCTACAACAGTCACTTTGTTGCTGAATATGATTGACTGAAAACCATCACAAGACAGTCATCAGTCATAAAATAATCAATGGAAAAGCACACAGAAAGCAGTGAAACAAGCAAATAGTTGTGCTAAGTTTTCAATAATGAAAGCAGATGGTGGTAAAAAAATGTCTCTTCTAGCTATCTGTCGAAGTGCTTTATTGATGGTAGCAGGTCTTTCTAGAGTAGTGTAGTGTAGTGTAGTGTACACTGGTGTTTAGATGAATAAATGGATTCTTAAAAAAAAAAGCTATTAAGCTAAAATAACATTTCTTCCCACAGAGCAGTGAACATCACCATCATTTATGCTGGCAACACATTTTCCACCTCTGTACACAAACCTAATTTGTTGTGGAAAAACTGCAATGAGCTGACATTCACAATGCAGTGTAGTGATCTGATGTGAAGGAAGATGATGAAAGTTTTCTTTCTAATTTTGTGTCTAACTATCATTGGAAAAAGAAACACACAGTCCAGGTTTATGGTCTGGTGTCATTCAGTCCTCTAAATGGATGTTTGTAACAGTTCTTCCATGCAAGTCTTAATCACAGCATTAAGATCCTGCTTTGGCCATCAATACATTCAGGATGCTTGCAGGTCTCCTTTGCTTCTTAATCTCAACTTTTTTTCATTGTCACTGTGGAGTCATGAAACAACATGGCGTACTGCAAATAACCTATTGGGCCCTTTTCTTGATGAATGCATTTTGACAGCAAAAATTACTCTCCATCCATACAGATTCTGAACTAGAGGTACAGCATGTTGGGAAGGATGGAGAATGTAGAGTTTGGGAGAAAGGTACAACTATAGACATCCTATAAGCGGAAATGCACACACCTATGGCCAAAATGTGTTGTGTCTACACGAAAACAGAGAAGGCACTTCCACACAGCACTTCAAGCAGCATTGAGGGTTCCCCTCTAAACACCATGTCTAATAATGCAGCATGCAGTGGACGCATAATGGTGTTGAGGAAAGAGAACGCAGCATTTTGGCCATGCCAGTGAAGTAAGTCTTTGGGAAGGATGTCAGCATTGAAGGACCAATGGGAATGGAGCAGGATGCACTACAACCACAGCCATTCTGAAGACCACGAGCTTTTCCCACACCTTTATTGGCACTAAAAGCAACATCAGGTGCTGAAGATGTTCCACATATCCACACAGGGGTGCCACCAAGATACAGAAAACAACAGAGCAGGTAAAGAGCACATCACTGAAGCTCAAAACCAGGGAAAAACGTAAAAAACACTAGCAGACAGCAGCAAAATGCAGTGAGCCGCAAAAACAACATTTTAGCAACGAGCTGTGGAAAGGTAAACGGCTCGTATTCACATACTGCTGTAGGCATTCTGTAAGTAGGGTTTTCCTTACAAAACAATGGAAACAGAAATACTTAAATAGACACAGCAGGTGTGAAGAAGACATTTGTACACAACATTAAATTAGCATCTAAAAACCCTTTTGAGAAAACCTTGGATACGAGTAAAAATTGGCCACAAATGATATCACGGATATAATTTTATGGTACAGGGTTTTGTGCATCTCCTTACCTTCATCCTCTTCCTCAGTCTTCAGGGCTTCTCTGGAGTACATGGCCCTCCGCAAGTTCTTCCTCTCCAGTGCTGTTAAGCCCTCTGTCACCGTCTACTGATGGAGACAAATTACTAAACATGCAGCAATGCCTCATGTTCTATTGATTTGACATCACCTGTGCTTTGACATTTCTCAAGTCAGTCAGCTCAAAATATAATCCATGCCTTACTACAATACCATTATTTGCTCTATATCCAAGTGTAGGGTTGTATCACCAGTAAAGAGTAAAGACCATTGCTTTTTAGCTAAAGATCTCTGACCTTCTCGAACTCCTGGTCTTGTCGATGCATTAGGGTCTTCCACTGTTCAAACAACTCCGGCTCTGAGTTCTGGATGTCCTTCAGGGTGCCTTCTGTTTGAATAGTCCCATCCTTCATGGCGATTATCTGGGCAACATACACATTTATTCAGAAGAAAATAACAGCCCTCAACACTGATAATAAGTCAACATTATACCAGTGATCAGACCCAATATCCAACCACTCACCCAGTCTGCATGGGGCAGATACTGCAGTTTGTGGGTGACCAGCACCACAGTCCTCTTCTCCTCCTTAAGGAGCTTCAAGATGCCCTCCTGCATCAGATGGTCACTGAGGTGGATGTCCAGAGCTGAGAAGGGATCATCCTAAAGAGGGCATGAAAGGTGTGTGTGAGGGGTCACATAGTGAGATCAGGGAGCCGGTTAAAACATGGTTCCCGAAGCTCCATAAGTTAACATGGGCATCTTTGGATGTTTATGTTATTTTTCATAGTGGCTTTCTGACTTGACCTAATAACACTTGTTAGTTGGCATCCTGGGGGCTTTGCAAGTAATGGGACGCACCATTAAGGCATTAACTCCCAGTGTAAAGACTGCAGGCACCGGGGTCACAGTGAGTCACTGGTAGGTCTGTGACAACATCCCTCATTGTGACATAAGTCAAACTCTATGAGACTGTGGGCAAGTGGGGGAAAGAGGAATGGGCTGGTGGGTTGATCTCTTGAGGGAACTGCTGAAATTATTGTGACACTAATGTGGCTGGCATGTATAAACATATGAGAGAAGAAGCAATGGGAGGAGGAGGTGGATAGAGGCATGAGGAGAGGGATCCACTCACAAGGAACACCACGTTGGTCTGTTGATACAGTGCCCGGGCCACACTGATGCGCTGCCGCTGACCACCAGACAGGATGATCCCCTGCGGAATGAAAGGAGAGAAGGACTATTAGCCAGTCAACCCATCATAGAGTGAGAACTTGTCCCAAAGGGGAGAGTGACAGACGAGAGCATCAGCCCATTTGACTGAGCACTTCCTACCAACTGCATCAGCTCTGCTCTTCAGCTGCGGTGTCTTTAAAATGAGTCAGTGAGACTGAGAAGCGCCACTGGCTTCTGAAGGCAATTGTGGGTTACATAACAAAGCCAGTTACACGTGTCTCTACCGATGTCTGTGGCTGCCTCTGAAGGCCCAGGATGGTTCCCGAACCTGTCCTATTCTGGCATTTGAAAGGGCCACAGGAGCTGGACAAAGCAGTGTCGCTTCCACAGAGGACAAACAGTGAAGTCCATCAGGAGAACAATACTCCTTCTCTGTTCCTTCAGCTTGTGTTTACAGCACTACGGTGTGTCATCACGCCAATTTGAGGATGTGCACACACACAAATGCACACATACATATACCTCTGCTCACAGGTGACTAAAATTTAGTATCCTTTTTAGTGAATACAGGTATCCCTCAAGATTCGAGTCTTTCACTTACAAGTTTTTGTGCATACGAGTGAAATTATTTAATACTCTTAACTGAGTTACAACCAAATACAAGGCTCATGTCATGATGAGTTTTACACTCTAGTTGTGTCTCCCACTTGTGAGATTTCACCTTACAAGCTGATTTCCAGGATCGCATTATGCTCATACGTAGGGGGATGCCTGTATGTTCACATTGGTATACTGCACAGGTACATTTATGTTGATTAACTGTGAAAAGTCACAAAAAATCAGAAACACTTTGAATCTTGTGAAGCTACACTATGAAAAGGAAGCCAAGAGGTGAATTAAAACAGAGCGAATGTGTGGATGGAAACTGACCCGCTCTCCTATCTCCGTCTGGTCGCCTTGGGGCAGGATATCAATATCAGGCTGCAGGGAACAGGCTTCTATCACCGTTTTGTACCTGGACAAGAACCAGGTGTTATCCTTGTAATGGCAAAATGTGTACACACTGCAAAATGTACATGTCACAGCTTTGTTTTGAGACGGTACCAAATTGCACGCAAGGAGTATATGCATAAATTATTCTGTGACAGTTTTGCTTCATGTTTTTAGAGGAGCATTTTGCAAGCTTCTTCAGAACAGTTATGGATGGATAAATATCATAAAAACAAACCACTTTATCTTACACTGAAAGGTAACAGCCATTTAAAAGTCCGCCTGAAACAGATTAGGCAGTGTTTGAAAAGGCATTAACATATTATTTGTACATGCTGTGACCGTTTAACCTCCCTGTTTCAAACATAGACATATAGTACAAATGGATTCCTCCACTGCTGGAAACAGCAAACCCATCTCAATGCTGAGAAAATGGTAGAACAGAAGGAACAGGGAACATCTGTCTGAAGGATATTCATGGAAAGACAGGGTAGCAGACATGAGTGAGGGAGAATCAGTCAGCTTGCTGTTTACAGCTGGGGGGGCAGGGGCATCCGGACACGTGCGGACACCACAGCAACAGGAAAGATTGCACCCGGTTCCATTTCACATCCATTAAGCAAACTGGAAGGACAACCATAAATTGCAGTATTTTTTGTTTCCCTAGGAGGCCATTTGTTGGCTGGATAAAGAATCAAGCCTCTTTTGCCCATGGCAGCAGACTGACAACAAAGACCATATGGTGCTGAGGTTCAACAGCTGAGGCCGGGCACTCCCAGCAGCCTCTGGTGCGGCACCAATACCTTAAAATTTAGCGAGGACTTCAGTCCCTGGACAGCAGATCAGGTGGATGACGAATAAGGGGCCTGTGGGCTGCACTTAAAATAAATTATCTCCTAAACTATTTCAATTTATGATGGTAATTTCATTAGTGTGCAGCAAAATACCAGGGGCTGTTCTTTCCAATGGGCCAGCAGGTATCACCATGTTTACGGCTGTTGCCTTGAAAATTAAGGTTCTGGGTTCAAATCCCACCTCCTGCACTTGATAATGGTTCTTAATCTGAACTGACCCAGTTCCATAAACAGGTAAGTTGTGAAAAGTAGCTTAGTGTACAACCTTAACACTGTAAATCACCTTGCAGTAAAGTGTTAGGTTAACAGTACCTGAGACTGAATGATAAAGACAAGAGTGTGTGAGTCTTAAACTATCTGCCACTGTTCTCCAAAGCCACTTGTAATATTAGATTTAAATTGATTAAATATTTACATCAACCCTGAGACGCAAGGTTTCAATTTACACACTTTCAGCTGTTCATATGCTGCTGGCTATCATTTACAAATTGTACATCCACCTCAAAAGCTAAATGCTCAAAGACTTTGTTACTGGAGTGTGTTTTTACAATAGCTTTAAAATAATCAAATACACATGCAGGATATACCAATGTACATATTATTCACAAATATTCAAATTGTTCCTAACTACAGTACAATGCAAATTAGAAGTGTTAAGTCATTTATATTTATTTAGCTGATCCTTTCCTCCAAAGTGACCTTCAGGGTTACAGGTACACTACTTACCCATCTATACTGCAGGGTAATTTTTACCATATCAGTAAATCAAGTGTAACACAACAGGAGGTGGGATTCAACCCTGTATCCTTTGAGCGCCAGGTACAGGTTCTAACCACTATGCCCTCTTCTGCCCCACCTGCAGTGTCAGCACATTGATTTAGTGTTGCAGAACCATGAAGTGCATGTACACGTTTCAGTGGCACCACGAACCTCTGTTTGTTCAGGGGCATTTCGAAGGTGATGTTCTCCACGACCGTGGCGTTCAGCAGCCAAGGCTTCTGGGAGGCGTAGGCCACGGAGCCTCTCTTCCTGTCAGTGGGGAGTGGTGCACCAAAGACCGCTGAGACTTCAGGCACAATCACAATCGTCCACAAATAACAGCACCTTTGTGGTTGTCTGGCAGTGGCAGCGCTCTTGTAAATACTTCAGACACAAATCTTTTAGGGACACAACAAAACATTGCAGCATAGCATTGTGGGTATAAACTTAACAACACTTCATGTGCTTTACCTGGAATCTCCATCAGCAGCTGTGTCCTTTTCTGCAGAGCTGCAAAAAAAACACACAAACTTGAATGCATTTGCTGTCAAAATGTATATGCACCTAGAACTTGTCAGTGTTTGCATTTAATGTTATATTCAGATCAGACCTCCATGGAACATTATGGAACCTGAACAGACACCAGAAGAAGACTTTGAAACATTAGCTATATGGTCAGGGGACATTGAGACATGTGGACATACACAGGTCCTGCTCCTGGCAAGGAGAAGCGTTTTCTGAGAACCACTGAGGCAGTGAGTAACAGGACCCAGCCGTCCTTGGCTCTCACTATGCTCTAATGAGACGGGACAATTGTGTGTCATTTCAGTTGACTGTTATCGACTGGACTCGGCTCGCCGGCCGGCCTGTCTTTCCTCATCACCGACAGACAGACGCCAGGAGCAGAACTCAAGCAGCCACAGTCCATTTATTTAAACATCACTTTCAACTAGCTGTTTCTCACCAGAAGAAAATGGCTCCTGACCTTACAAACACAATTAGGACCAAAACTCACAAACTAACTTGTTTGTAAATCCACAATCAATGAAATAATACTTGTACAGACATCCATTGATTTATGTGCTGTTTATGTTTTGTAACAACCCTGGAACAAGCCAGAATAAATAATATAATTATTGAAAATAAAAAAATTGCAATTTGCACAATAATCAATAGCAGCACCATTTCATCCCATTAGCATGTGCAATGTTTATTGCCTTCTGGCTGCTTTTTGCTTTCAGTTTTATTTTCTACACAATCAATAAAAGTTTAGTAAAGCAGAAATACCTCTAGTCACAGGGTAAATCTCAGATAAAGCTATAATATAAAAAATACAACAGAAAATAATTGAAAAAAACTTTATCTTCTCAAACTCTTTTTAATGCCAGAGTTGACTGTTGATAAAGTACGTGCATCCTGCCATTGCTCATCTATAAACTCTGTGGAGGAGACTTGAAGGAAGACGGTTCCACACTGATGTACTGTTTGAAATTATTTGCTGCTGACTGCTAGAAATGCAGTAGAAATGCAATTTTCACTCCTCAACCAACTGAAATGTTAGAAAAGAGAGAAGTGAAACAATCTATTAAGTATCTTTTGGTTTGTAACGCTAATGTCTGCTAACACGAAGAGCTGGTATGGGTATATTTTAAACTAGAAAGAATGCAGAGATGAAAGCAGGCTTTAAAACTTGTGAAAGACTTCATCGCCACTAGTAACAGGTAAATGAATAAATCACAGACGTACAGCACACACTTTCCCTCATAAGTGCAACGGCAGTAAAATGCAGGGTTGCCAAAACAGCTTAAAGCCACTGTTATGTCTGTGGAAGCCTTAATTTTACTTTAGAACTGTTTTTGGGAGGCAACAGCTGACTGGATTACTAAACAGAACACAATAAACTGCTCAGATGGTAAGTCCTCTGTGCCAGTTCTGAGACATGGACACGACTAAGATGTGAACATGGAGATTATGCCGGCATCAGGTACTGAGCGTAGTAATGCCTGGGATGCACGTGAAAAATCCACGCAGGCTCTGGTTCTCCCTTAAATTGCTGTATTCCTGCTTATTTATAAAGGAATTAAAAGAGACATTTCCTTAAACAAGCTGCACCCTGCTGGCTGAATTGCCCGGGCAGAGTCGTACCTTTCGTCTTCTCCAGTATCGGCATCCAGCAGACTGTGGACAGAACAGGACATGAAATGCCATTAAAACATTGCAGACTGAAGGCTGAAGGCAGCAAATAATCACTTGATCCAATGAAACAGGTTTTTTCAATTTATCATATACATTTTCTCCAAAACAACTTGCAATGTGAAGTTTGCAGGTTTGTATGCTAAGCTGTTACACTGATTTATCAATTTATATAATTAGGTCATTTTTACTGTATCAATTCATGGTAAGTACCTTGCTCAAGGGCTCTACACCAGGAGCAGGTATTAAAACCAGGTACTTTGGCCCGGAAAGGTGATGACTCCAACCGGTGCTCCATGTACAGCCTGACAGCTGCCACCTCAGGTTGCTTCTTGTGTTTTTTAACAGTGGTGTTGAATCCCAGTGCAGCTATGTTCACTAAACAAGCTGTGGTCTGTTTATTTCATCTAGGTGCTTTCTTGTGTTTTCCATGAGTTCTGCTCAAGCATGTAAAAGGGGATTAGAAAACTACCCTTTGCACTGAGCTTGGGTCGAGTCCTTTATGTTGGTTCTATTTGCTGTCACACAGATGATGGAAAATAGCTCCTTGCAGTGATTAATAGGTGGGCTGTTTGTTGTTCTGCACACCCCCTGCGTCCACGATGGCTATTTTGGTAACTACAAGGTTGTCAAGGCACAAAAGTTTAAAGAAGAAATCCTACGTTTACAAGTTTAAAGGAAGGAAGTTCAAGACTTATTTAGCTGGTGCTCTTCCCCAAAGTGGCTTCCATTTATACATTCATTTTTACGGTATCAATTCGGAGTGAGTATGATAATCAAGGATGTTACAGTCAGGGGTGAGATTCAAACCTAGGTCATTTCAGGGAAAGGCAGCAGCAGCTCCAACCACTATGCACCTTGCTGTCCGACTCGTGCTAATGACAGAATTAAAAAGGATGACTAAAACTGTCGATTATATCTATCAAATGGGTAAAAATCAGTTAATGAGAGATTTGAGCATTTAACTTCTTATTGTCTCCTCGTCATTATTTTTTCTTCACCATTGATAATTCTATTTATTATATTTATTTGACTATTTATTCATTTCTCTTGTACTTCATACCTTAGTTCTGACTTATTATTTAAAAATAGGTTACAAATATGTGTTATATGTGATGGTTTGTCATTTGTTTTGCTTTAACCCTGTCAAAGCACAAATGCAGGACAGAGAAGTATGCAGTATAGTACAATAAACTGTGCTCTATTCTACTCTACTGCACCTTCTTATACTGCAGTCAGGTTGCCGCAGGCAGCTACATTGGCAGCTGAGACTTTTGCACGTGTTCTGAGTAACTGTGATATTTTTAGCATCTGCGAGATACTCAGCCCCCTCCACCGGTGCCACTTTATAAATTCTTCAAAGGTAGAATTTGGAACACCAGTGGTTTTAAATCAGGACAAACACATGATGTAAACAAAGGAGAGAAATATGGGGCCATCTTTTTGGTGATGTCAGCAAACCCTAGAGGCCCCACAGGTTCAGATATGTATTATAACATTTCTGTTTCAAATTGATATATTTAGCCATGTTGGTTAGTTTGAAATGTTAATTTGAAAATAAAAAGTGACAACTTAGTATCTAGGGAAAAAAAAAGAACAGGGAGTTACAAAACACTGGTCATTACATTGTCATTAATAAAGCTTGATAACAGTATAGGTACTCAAGAAGCCTGGGTTCAAATCCCACGTCTTACTGTTTCACCCTTGGTCACAAATCCTGACCTGAATTGATGCAATAAAAATGACCCTGCTGTATAAAAGGCTAAATCCGTGTAAGTAGATTAAAATTGTATGGTTTTTGAAAAAAAAGAAAAGTCAGATTAAAAAAATAATAAAATAATTATCCATTATTAAAAAATAATTTAAATGAGGAGTTTTGGAGTGGCTTTTGTGAGAAATGGGTAAAAGCTTGATCTATAATGATCTGTTTATTGTATCCAATTACTTCGTAGGGCTGAGGATCGGTGTGGTCTACTGACAAACACGGTTACAGAATCATTGGATAATTATGAATAATAAGAGCTTTCATCTTTCTGTTTCCCAAATGACTGTGTCTGTGGGAAGCTTGAGTGATAATAACATTTTTTTAAAAAATTGAGGTGAACTAAACAAAGGACAGATAACACTGATAGCACTTGAAATCCCAGTAGGCTCTGGACATCAGTCAGTGGATTGGCTCCCCTGAGACTCAGGGCATCAATGGGAACCCACTGTGTGTCACAATACAATCATTTGTGGAATCTCTCCCAAAAAGAATGGAGTTTCTTCAAAGTTTTAAAAATCTCCTGATAATGCATTTCATGAAATCACTTAATGTTAGTGAATCCTCTTTGGTAAAAGTTGCCATGGTAACCCTTTCCTGGTCCCTTTCCTGTTGAGCAAAAGTAGCTCATACTGGCTTTGTCATGGTACCGCGCTTGGCAGGAAGTCACTTTAGTGTTTGACAGGCAAAAATGAAGCCTGGACATTGTATGCCATACATACCATGAGTATTTTAGTGATATTTCAGTGATATTCGTAACAACTGGTGGCATACTAGTTAGTGCTGTCCCATTGTAATCCCAAGAATCTGGGTTTGAATGCCTCTTATGCTACCCTTCACTAAGGTACTTACCATGTATTGACACAGTTAAAATTACCCTGCCGTATACAATTAGATTAGACCTTTGAGAAAAGCACCAGATAGTAATAGTTGATAATATATTCATAGTGTTCTATCTTACATTAATGTCTGGGGTATTGTGTATCTGGTTACACTCTAAAATTGTCACGTCGTAGTATTCGGCCAAATTTGATTTATTATGCGTGGCAATATTAAATTTCTCAGATGGTTTCACTCTCCATTATGTGGCTTTGATAAAAAAGAAAAGCCTGTGTTGTGGCATTGTCACGTGTGAAATATGCTGCCCAGAAACTGCTTTGAACTGAACAGTGTGACAGATGGTGGTGGCAGTGACAGCAAAGATGCTGCAAGTTGCAGTCTCAACTTCTCTTAGTGTTCCTGCAAAAAAAAGTTCCTGCATTTGTGGCTTTCTGCTCTGTACTTATGCTGGTTTTATGGCACATGGGGCAACCCCCACCCACTGGGCAATGCCATGCCTACTAGGCCAAGCTGCACCAACTGGCTTCCACATTACGGTCACCCTTTCTCTCCATGCTATTTAAGTGCATCAGAAGGAGGAAAATGTAATGGGCACCTTCATTATCTCTCCCGGTTTGAGATGTATGATAAGGCTTATAGGAGACAGGCCTGAGGAGGACTGCACTCTGACCAAAGAGAGGTACCTTGGGAGGGGAGGAGGGACATTCTACTGGGTCTTTCCCACCCTGCAATTACAGACAGGCTAATCGCTTAAACAGCTCATTTCCCACTGGTGTGTCGCAATGGCGTTTCAGTGTCAGTTTCAGCAGGATTAGACCAGGCCTTGGTGCAGCAGCTCCCCAGGCCCCCCACTGGATCCTGGATCCACTTTCAGGCGGCTCCATTGAAGTCATTGAGCAGGGAGATATGGCCTCTCCCATGTGGCCCCTGTCACTGGACATTACAGATGAGGGAGATTGCTGTTGTCCCAGTGAAGAGGTGAAATTCACTCAGCCAGCTAGGGGCTGAAAAGTTAACATCTGCTGCTTCAGTCCTGTGAATACACATTTTATAGTCAAAACTGTACATAGTTGTAAAGTTTTACTGCAAGTGCGTGCTTATTACAGCAGTATTTACGCTAATTATAAAGACTTGGCAGCTTCTCGGTATGGGTTTCCCTGAACACACAACGAGGAATAAGTTTTCCGCTGGACTGAGAATCGCTGTACATTGTGATACCAATCTTTAATAAATGCTCTTTGCTGCAGTCCTCAAAACCTCACTGGCACTAAGCTTCTTCCTTGTGAGATGTGAACTCCGACTTGACAGAATTGTCATGAATGCATGGGCAGAAAATTCATTTCACAAAACTATTCAGCCCAAATTAGGAGCTTTTCAGATTCTGGCATGATGAACAAAGACAAGAGTCTGTAAGGTGTTTCAGTCAGTAGATCATATACCATTTTTTTCTTTCTCAAGATTGCCCGCTTATAAAATTTCTAGATAAGAAGAATACTAATACACATACTGATATACCTATAAAGATTATGGAATGAACAGTAAAGGACACTGTAGTGTGAAATCAGTAAAATTTCATTTTTAAGCAATGAAATGATGACTTAATTAAATGCATAAATAAATATATAAATAGATAACTTACCCTTGTAGTGATGCCAATAGTATGTCTAAGCTTCAATTTTGAAGTAAATCATTTAATTTCTTTGGTTTCCTTATTCAAACTCTAAACTATTACTTTTCACACTCATTTTAAATAATTTAGAATGGACAGCCCACATGTGTTTAAGTCTTCCCTGATTAGTTTTAATGAGTGTTCCTACAGGCTGTGGACCACCCAAACCATTTTTCTCACCTGTTCCATGTGACGCTCCCAGATATCTTCTGCATCTCCCCCAGCGTTGCCAGCAGCAGAGAAGACTTGCCACAGCCCACCTGGCCCACGATCATGGTGAGCTGACCTGGAACCCACACAGACCCACACACTTAAATGGAAGCTTTAAACCTCAAACAGCATACAAGGGATATACTGTACATACCATAAAGCAGTATTTTAATAAGATATCTCACCAAAGGGAATCTTTATGTCTATGTTTGATAAAGTGGGGGGTCCATCCGTCCAGGTGAAGTATCCACTTGTTATCTGTTGAGAAAAAAGATACAATGTATCTGTCATTGTGTGGCTGAAGAAGGTTCTACTAGGCACTAGTCTGCATTGATATGGTTAACCATAAGACAACTCAACTGGGAAGATTTGAAGGGAGATCAGAGAGCAATGCCTTTCACCCTCTTTAACTTCCAATTCTGAATTCTTACACCAAACCAGATGAAGAAGATGAGCAAGGATTGACTCTGGACCTTCCACTCTGACCTCTATTTCAAAGAATTGAGTTGAGTTTTTCTAATATTATTGAAATGACACACCAGAAGACATCAAGCCCCTGGAAGACTTTCTTCATCTAACCATTAACCCAAGATAATATTTTGTTGTTCTGATGCTGAAGTTGTTTCTTCGTCTCACTGCTTCAGTAATGTTTACTAATGAGGGAATGTTCCCAGACACTGCAGACAACAGTCAAGGACTTTCTTCTCTTATGTATAAATATAGAAAGACAGAAATATAATCTGAGAGTTTCTCTGCTGTATCTGTTAGAAGTGATACTATTAAACATTTTGGTGTGCTCTGTAGTACCTGATCACTGTCCTCAGGAACCTTTCAAATGATTTTCTTGAAACGTGATTAATCTAATCACAAGTGATGGGCTATATCCACTTCTTATCATTTACTCTTTTATTTAACAAGTTATGTGCATTTTCTTATTTTATCTTTCCAGAACAGCTGGAAGATAAGATGGCTCATTTCCTGCCCAAATTTGTTCAACAAATACCAGACATCAACAAAAAGTAGTATCCAGCCTGTGCATTCACTCTTTACACTGGTATTGTACATCTATGAGGTCCAGCATTTCTGTGAGTGGCTGATAATCCACAGTCCACTACAGGATCCCACCTTGATGCAGACATTCTCCTCCTGAGCTACAGGACAGTCACTATCATGTTCCCTCTGAGGCCCATAGCTGTTCCAATCATCCCTGATTGGATGTTTCCGGTTCACCACTTTCAAAGGCTGCAGGAGACCCAGACAAGAGGGGCAAAAGTCTTAGTATGAGCACAGGAATAATTCCATCACAATGCCCTCAGATAAACAATACAAGACAATATCAGAGCCATGGGCATCACTGTACTCACAACTGCTTGGTATTTGTTGTTGTAGCCAACACTTGTGTGGATGATGGCATTGGGGTCTTGCTCCTCACCTATTTCATCACTTGCAAAGAATTCACTCAGTTTTTGAACACTGAAGAGAAGGAAAAAGACACCATTTAACATTCACCAGAATTTAGCATTCAATAGCATTTAGCATTGATTAGCATCTGGAATGCCACTGTCACAGAGCAGATATTTGTATTTCATTTTCCATTGCCAGCTTCATCTACATCATGAGATTGTTTTTATTTCAGATGGCCTGCTGGGACATTTTGCTTATTTAAACTAGCAGCTGTTTCGGGTCATATTCCACTGGTTCAAACAAATTTACTGTTGTGTCTTTACAGTTGAAACCTGAAAATGATGACTGACACAAAGGCACTAAAAGAAACAGCGGCAGTGTGTTGGGGTAATTCATGTATCTTGGGATACTGCTCTGTTTACCCCAACACACCAAATAAACACAACTTCTGGTAAACTGTGCCCTGCCATGTGGGAGCCAAAGACTTTGGAACTCTGTGTTGTGTAAAGGGGTGGAGAAACTTGAGACTCCTGGGAGCCCTGACCAGCAGTGGCAGCTGCACTCAAGACTGTAAGAGGGGCAATATGTCTCCAACCATGTTTTTTGAGATGCCAAAAAGATAGACATGGAAGGACTAGCTGAAGACTGAAAGGTCTATAGCTAAACAAGGAAACATACAAGGTTGGAATTCATCAGAGAAAAAAAGTTTTTTGAATACAGGAATGTGGTGCAAATTTGGAAGAAAAGCCTGGAAGATGTGGCTGGATGATGTTAGTGTCTACTGTAGTCAGGGTGTGAATACAATGGTAGGACCATATGGGATGGAACATATGGTTCCTTACACTAGTGTAAGCAGAAGGTTGGAAGATATGGTTGGAGTGCAGGGAGATGGGTGCAGGTTTATGAGGATAATATGAATGACTACAACATAAGGGTGGTATCCACAGTTGAACCAAAGTGATGGAATACAGCTACTGTGGTCACTGTCAAATTCCACAGAACTCAAACGTGGCTGTCACACAGGTCCTGCAGACATTTGTGTTCCATGGAAACAGCTTCCCAGTAAAAGGATTGCACCAGGTTAATCATAAAAGTCATAAATCTCTTGAAGCAGCCTTGTTACAGTGGTGCCTTCAGAAGATTAAAAACAATAGTCTGGGCCAAAAGCCTCGAGCCTTGAAGCAGTGGACAGGGATTTAATTACATTTACATTTTTGTTTTTAAGTTAAATTAATTCCATGCATTACAATATGGCAGACCATTTTCAGCACATTTTCTTTACTAAGATAAGTCTGTTATGCAGCATTAAATTATATGACTTTGTTCTTAAGATACTTCACAATAAGGTTATGAAGAAAGGGGTGGCAGTTTGCAGTGTAAGCCATGTCCCCATCTAGTAGACCTCATAATGGGCCATTGATAAGAACAACCTCAGGCGCATCCATTTAAGTCTAATGGACACACTTTTTAAAAAACAGCCATGTGGGACCATAAAGGTCTAAGTTTGTTGTCCTTATGCTTACTAGTGACGTTTTTGCTTCCCAAAGGAAAGTTTAGTTTAATGTTAGTTAGGGAGTCAAAAGGTCTTTCCTCTTCATTTCATGATCTGTTTTTTTTATTTTAAACTCAATGGACAGTATGAAAAGCCCATGAGCTCAGAGAGCTGCAACAGCATCATCTCCTGCCATGACCCTTTTGAGGCTCCTTCCTCTGTATTTCTGTTCACATCAGATGGTTTCCTCTTACGTGAATGAGAAGAAAATACAGATCAACAAACAGGCTGTATGTGTGTGTGTGTGTGTGTGTGTGTGTGTGTGTGTGTGTTGTGTGAGAGAGAAGACTGTGAAGAGTGACCCCTTGAGAAGGGGGGCTTAATGTCACAGTGCATCTACTTTTCCATCCTCAGGACAGCAGGAAGCTCACAATGTAAGATCAGTCTTACATTGCCTCATACACTTATGACTTATAAGATAAACCATTATCTGTTATCATCTTCTAAATTTTTATGGAGTATATTTATTGGGGGAATTTCTATGTGTAATGTGTAAATATCAGAAACTAATTTTTCAGAAACTCTTTTTAATGGTGCATGATAACATTTACTGCTTCCCTTTTTCATGAAGATGGAAAGCTTTTAAAGATAATTATGTCCTTCTACAACATCAGATATCCCCTGTTTCCATTTAATTGACTTTATGAGAGTTCAAATGAAAGGTTTACTACACTATGTCCAGCACCTGGCTCCGTGATTCAGGTTCTTACTGATCTTGCAAATGTGGCCAGATGCTGGCTTCGCTCACCTGACCAGGGCTTTGACGGTGGAACGCACTACGCTGGACAGCAGGAAGAGCGGTGAGACCAGGATGTGGAAGAGAGAAAGAGAAGCAAAGGCCACGGCTGGGGAGAGGTCTGAGTCCTCAGACAGGTGCACATGAACCATGAAGGTCTTGGGGAAGAAGAGAGAAGTAACAATGCATCAGAGGTCAGAGATCAGTGGACCCCTGAGGGTGTAGGCCAAGTTTGGCTGTTGTCACGGCAGAGGATGATGACCTCATCTCTCACTGAACCTTGCAACTATCTATAAATAAGGCCAGGATTTACAGCTGTAAACTTTATGGAAACAGTCAGACAATGACTCCCAAGAAATGTTATTGGATATCCTTCAAAGCAGGCTGGCCACCAGTTCTTCTAAATAGATTGTGACTGCTTTGGCTTTGCTTCTGAAGGGGAGAAGGATTACATGGCCATTCAATTCACCGCTGACAACACTCAACAAAACTCACTGCAGCAGCACAGCTTACAGACTTTGGGCAGAAGCATATTACAAAATACAGTGTGGGACAGTGGACACAGCTTTGGAACAGGATTCCTACTTACAGTAAGAACGGCTGCTATCGGAATAGCTGCATTCATAAAAACTGAAAAAGAAGGAAGACCACATGGTGAACATGAAGGTCATGAAGACTCAAGACAAATCAGAAATGTCTTAGTCATACTCCATTTAAAGTCAGTCTGAGAGCCAAATGTGTTGGACTAAACTGGCTATAGGCATTTATATGGGGGTGGATCGGGTGGGGCTTACTGGAAACAGATGTGTACAGGGCAAAGGACTTGAGGCTGGTCAATTCCTTTTGGCGGGTCTCATCGATGCTGTCCCGGAAGATGTGCTCCCAGGCATAGAGCTTTAGCAGCTTGATACCACGCAGAAGCTCGTTGGTCTTCTTCAGCCTCTCGCTGGAATACTCCTGTCAGAAGAATGGGGAAGGCAGCGATGAGCCACTGCACTATGTCTGCAATACACACTCACACATCAGTGAAATCCAGCAACATTACTGATGGGATCATTTGACCTGTACAATACTGGGGGGACACTCCTGTATAATTTCTCATTCTTTTGTGATCCAGTATTTGCACTGTAGTCAATTATCCTGCATTACTAGGGCATAAAGGATAAATCAATATTTGCATGGCATTTGCAATCTTGAATGCACTGTTTCCTTGAAACAACAAGCACCCAGCCACCAATTTGTCAGTATCTATTTCCCCTGTTTCTTTCTAGAAATGATGTGAAAAGAAAGCTGACCTTGAGTAAACAGTGTGGTACTTTCCATGTCAAGGGTCGACGGGGTACTTATTTAATATTTCGATATAGAGCACTGTAAACTAGACCTGTAGCACTGTGTCAGAGCTTTTTCTCTACTGGTGAAGGCTATAGCCGAATGCCATGTACTCACTAGTGTACTCTTCTGGGCCTCGGACAGCTTGGTGGCCACAAAGTACTGAACAGGAGCCAGGACAGCGATCACCGTAGCCCCAATCAAGGCACTGATTCCCAGGAGGTAGTAGAGGAGGATGACTCCGATGATGATCTGGAACAATAGCCATCAAGACACAAAGCCATTATTTCACTCTGTTGGCCATTTGGATTTATGGCTTCCAGAAGGGCCCATTCTCTGTGGCCATTGAGTAAAACACTGGGTGATCAACACCAGTAATCTTTCTTTATGGCTTTAATGGTACATAAATGCATCCAGCAGGTACTCGGTGTCATATTGTTAGACCAGTGCTTTTGTGCCTTTAGTTTTAATAGAAAACAGCATGGTGCCAATATCTTAGGGTCATCTGTATTCTTGATATACACGAGAATCAGCAGAGAAAGGCCAAAGGGAGTGCAAAATTACCATGTTGAAATAATAAGACAAACAAGAATATCAATTTTAACATGAAAATGTGTCAGTGATGCCAATTTAAGTCTTATATAGGCTCTATTTTCCTATACAAGACTTTAAATTAGCATCAGTGACTCTGAAACAGATTTAGGATTTATGGAAGGTGAGATGATGTGTAGTTATCAGGCCCATGGTTACCAAATGACAGAAGCTACATTACGGTTTCTGTATGGCGTGTAAATATCCCTGACTTATTCTCTTTTTAATATTTTAATTAAACATATGGGATTTTAACACCTGAACAGTGCTAAATCTTTGGAGCTGTGGATTCATCCTACCTTTAAATTGAGGAAAGTGTGAAGGTGTCCGAATTTGGTGATCTGAATCTGTTACCTCCATATTCCCTTTCCTGTCCTGTCCTTTACTGTCCTTCCTTCCCCTAGACATCCCCCACCCTTAGCAGCGTGTTTCGAAGCAATATCACTTTGCATCAAGTGATCCATTTATATCTTTGCACCAACTGTCTTGCATGAGTCTATCACCACAAACTGTAAAAAACGCTGTAGAACAATTCTTAAGAATTCTGAAAGAAGTTTGATTTAGTATACAGCAATAAAACATGCAGCAGCAGCATTTCATTGCGGGCTTTATGACGCTTTGCTAAAGACTGATACATGAG
Organism: Arapaima gigas; assembly: GCA_900497675.1. Classification (NCBI taxonomy): domain Eukaryota; kingdom Metazoa; phylum Chordata; class Actinopteri; order Osteoglossiformes; family Osteoglossidae; genus Arapaima; species Arapaima gigas. The sequence goes on from UFQX01000787.1 coordinate 171,209, forward strand.
CGGGTCCTTGAGGCCACTAATGTCCCCGTTCCTGGCTTGCCCCTTGCCCTGTGCAGTAATGAAATCTGGGAGTTATCCTGACCCAAGAGATCAATGTTAATTCACTGGCTGGCAACACAACCGGTAATTACTCACAAGCAACTCCACAGAGAAGACACAAAAAAGCAGACGGCTAAGATTGCAAGGAATAAAATGAAATAAATGAAAATGAGTTTAAATGTAATTTCACATTCTAAATGATCATGATGGCCATAAGAATAATAAAAGCAATGAAACTTAAAACTAAATTATGGCTGATGCCAATGTAAATTTAATTTATTGGTAAATTTCATTCAAGGAAGGAACTAGGGTCTTCAGCTCATCTTAATGAAATCATTTATGGATGATATATTCCACACAGTTACCTTCACAATGGATAGAAGTTCAGGTGGTCTGTTTTTTTTTTTTTACAGAACACCAGTAGATGGATTGTGCAACAAAAGCACTTGAGCAACTTTGAAAGCCAATCAATGCTATGCTGTAGGCAGTACTAAAAACATATGTAAGTATGTCTTACTTGGACTGGCATGGCCCACAGGTTGGGACAGAGGAAGAAGAACCACATGAGCTGGTTGGTGTCTATGGCAACCAGGTTGCAGATCTGGCCAGCAGTCATCTCCCCCTTAGACATGTTGGAGGTGCACAACCGCATGATCTTGTTGTAGATCTTTGTCTGGAGGAAGTACAGCATGTGGGAAAATTAATTTACCACATTTAGAGAATGCATTTTCTGTACACACCAGTGATTTCCAGGAAAGTTCCCAACGCCAAGTTTCCCAATGCTTCCCAACTGGACAGAATGGGAAAGTCAAACCACGGTGTACCTGCATAGCGCCCCTCAAGTTGATGCCAGTCTCAATGGCCACATAGTAGGAGGCCTGGAGGAAAGTCCTCTGCAGGAGCAGGGCAAAGAAGAGCAAGACAGCGAGGACGTATGCGTTGGCTAGGAACTCCTGCGAGGAGATGAAGCAGATTCCTAGCAACTGCACCTGCAACCAAAGAATACAAGGAGGTGAGGTGAGGCATCAACCAAGCTACAAATCAACAAACAAACTGACCTCATATAAAACCAAGCAAAACATAACCATAAAAATATAGACTAAACCTACCAACACCTACCATTGCAACAGACAGGGGGCAACTGGTACTTGGACCCCCACAGGTTTCTTTTCTCCCATTTATGGCCAGTGAGTGTTTTTTTTTTTGTTTTGTTTTCCTCTAGTCAGCTGCTAGCTGGCATAGTTTGACAGTTAACTGTCTGTATGCCTTCTAAACAGGTTATCTGTGTCATATCTGTGTAATTCCTTTTCTGTTAAAACCAACATATGTCAAGCTTTGTGTCATCTGTTGAGAACAGCACTATATAAAAATAAACTATACTGAATAACAACTGGTGGATTCAACATTAAGGACAGTAAGTGGTGAAGTGATTAGATCCAGATTTAACTCCTGCTGTAGTTCACTTGGTCAAGGTCCTCACTCTGCAGTGATGCAGTGAAAATTACATGGGCCTATAAATGGATAAATAATTATAATCAGATTAACATTAATAATTAAATGCAATTACAGGGATTTTCAACAGCCAGATATAACTAATCACTCATCTCTTTGCTATACAATTGTATCACTGGTAATATTAAGGTTTAGGTACATTTCAAATATTAAACTAATATTTGGGTTAAATAAGTATATTTTGTGAAATTTTGATTAATTTGGTATCCTACCCAGTAAAAACCAGTAAAAATTGTGAATAATCCTGTCTGAAATTTCATGGGATTAGTGTCACTTTAGGTGAAAATGTGACAGAAAACCTTATTTTTTATTTACGTACAAAATATCCGTTTCTCTCTTATTTTACTAATCCATGTAAAATGGTCCAAAAAGCAAGGAAACGAGTTCATAAATGCCCCCTGAAATGGTAAAAGCACGATGTACATAAACTAAGAAACAATAATTTTATTGTAATGTATGAGAAATACTTCCTTTCATTTATTCACTTCCCCAAATACAACAATGAGCTTTTTAACAAAAAAACAGCACAGAAAACACACTAAAAACGTCTGAGTTCTGATCATGTCGCACATTAAGAATAATTCATAGGTAAAACAGGCAGTGTTCAAAGAGGCCTAATTTACATCAGCAATAATTGTGTTTAATTCTGTTAACTACTAATATATTGTGCTCCCCCAATACCAGGTTATATGACACACAATACAAGTTGTTACAACACTGTCGTAATTCATCATAAAATGTAGCTTACAGATAAAAATAAATCTTATGACTGAGATTCATCAAAATGTTTTTTAAAATAAGTGTTGACAAGAGGATTAGTTAATGTGCTGCAATGACCACTCAGTGTGCAACTAAATAAGTTCTGCAACATTTGAGCGGATATAATGTCTCTCAAGGGAAACGCTGTCAATTACATATGAATAGATTGCATTTACACATCACACACTGAGCCACAGAGCCATTTGCAAAGTTGTGTTTGACACAAAAACATGGCTTGGACAACAGTGTATTTAGTACACAAAACTGTACAGGCAATCAAACAAAATCAGGCATCTTTGATATGGAAGCTCACAGCAGTGTGTAGGACGCTATATGGGTCTAGGGAGAGGAAAAGATTTATTAAAGATTTATTTTAATTTCATTGACAAAACATGAATACGACGTATTTATGAAAACATGAATGCGGCATATTTATGAAAGTTGACATGAAAACCATAATGAAGTACTCATTTGAGTAATTCCTTTTTCCTAAATTTTAAGCCCAGCAATGTTATTTAACCTTCAACATGGCATTGAACTGGCAATAAATAGCTGAGCAGATATTGAGTTTGCAAATTCCCTCTCTGAACCATTTGAGGTCTTGAATGTGTGTTGTGGGAAATTTCTCCAAAACCTTTTTGCTTTTACATCATATTGACTACCACTCCATAAACCTAAAACTGGAAGTCACTGTTAAGTATTTACAGTGCACACAGTAAATAAAAAAATCTCTGCCTATAAAGATGTCTCTGTTTGTCTGTTTGTTCTTTATACATACCTTTGTTTTTCAAGCCACAGATGTGAAATTTGGCACAGAGACTTCTCACCCCAAGTTAGGTTTTTTGTAGTCAAGATGTGTACATTACATGTAATGTATTATACTGTGTACAGGAGTGTGTGTGAATTCTCTTTGGCCCATATAATACAAGTAGGCCCCTTCTTTCATTCAAGAATTTAGCTCTCAAGGAGTATGTAAATGACACCTAGAGGCATATGAAGAGCTGACAGTGTGTAAATTGAGACCTGGCATTTCAAGGATGATATAAATATTTAATGTGGTTATGGTGAGGGTCTAAGCTCTAAGTGCAGGTGGAATATGATTCATAGTCAAAATAAAATGAATTGACGAACACGTTGCATGCGTGACAATTATGGACCCCAGAAAAACCCTCTAGTCCATTGGACCCTTCATACCGGGGGTGGTGGGGTTTCGTTCTTCTTACTGATGTGGTGCACAATTCCAGAGATGCAGAGCGGCCCGGCAAAACCCAGCAGGTCAGCCAGAAAGCGGAAGGTGATGCTGAGCATGAGGGGTCTTCCGAAGGCCTGCCTCAGGGCCCTCCAGATCCACTTGGGCCCCAGTGGCTGGGACCCCTGGGGTTTCTGCACAACAGGGGAGGATGGGAAGAAAAAGACATCAGTCTCCATCCTTAGCCCCCCCACACAAGGCAAGCCACTCCCACAGTTGCAATATTAGGGTTCGACTGAAGCGCTGACAGAGTTTAACCTACAAACCATATTCATTGACCTCACATTCCTGTAGTCTTAAATTCTTAATCATATTATCATATTATTATTACATAATCATATTATAATTCCCAGTTTGGCACATTTGAATGCTGGTGTTCCACCTGCAGGTAGTTTCATAGCCTGATTCCAGGAGGAAATCCAGACCACTGCAACCCTGCTCAGTATTAGGTGGTTATCAATAATGGGTGGATGAGTGGATGGATGGATGGATGGATGGATGGATGGATGGATGGATGGATGGATGGATGGATGGATGGATTGTATATTTGATCTAAGATTCTAGAAAACAAGTGTGTCAAAAAAGTGTGCGGGGAAGAACATGGGAGACCCTTTCCTCCTAGCCCATCTTATGTTCAAATCCCGCTCTTGGGGGAAGTCATAGAGGGCAGGATTAACCCTAACAACAAGGTACAGAAACAGCTCTGTCCCTCTACCTCTGAAGTGCAAATCGTCCATATCCATAATGAATGTACATTAAGATCCCACTATCCTCCAGCTATAAACAAATTCTGTGAAACTACACCTTTTTATTTTTAATCTGATAGTTCTTTACATTTAATTAATTTAGTTACCACTTTTCCACTAAGGCTACTTACCAATTAATACTACCTACAATTATTTGCCCATGTACACAGCTTGGTAATTCCTACTGACATGATTCAACTTGCTCAAGAGTACTATAGCAGGAGGTAGGACACAAACCTTCAACTTCAAAGGCCAAAGCTGCAACCATTATGCTACAGGCTGCCCTGTAGCCCCCTTTTAAATATGATATTTCTTTAATCTTTTAATACACAGAAGCATTTCACATCCACTTTTGAATAATAAGTTGTACTAGATGCTCTGACAAGTGTTCAGCCATATGATCGATTGCATGATCGCTGTCGTGATGATGCAGCTGCTGCTGCCTTAGGGAAATAGTGGTACCTGTGGTTCAGAGCAGATGAGGCTGCTGCATAGCGCAATAGGGGCCTGTTCCCATGGTGGCAGAGGACTTTCACCCCGCTGTGGTGTGGCAATGTCGCCACGTACACAATGACGTAAGGGATGGAAAGGACGGAAAGGGACAAGTCGGCGGCCACACCAAACACCCAGCCTGATCTTGCTGCGCAATGGAAAATGGTCAACTCTCAAAGCATTTCCTCCCATGCACCCGCTTGCCCCTGCAGCTGACTTCTTGCTAGTAATCCTGCTCTTTTCCCTCCCTTTTCAAAGAGCTTCTCTGGAATGGGTCACTGACCCGCTTTGCACGAGAAGCAGACAACTGGGGTTCTTGGACCATTGTGTATCACTGTGATGGTCCCATGTGTAACAAATCTGTGGAGAATTCCCATAGGATGTATTTGCTGAGCTTTTTAACATTTATGTGGCTCAAGAGCAGCTATTGTCACACGTAACTGAAATTATGATTTAAGTGGCTTGAAGTTGCTGCTTTGTTTCACCTTTAGTCTGGTCTTAAATACCTATGTGCATTTCTAATTTACATTAATGTTAAAATATTGCTTATTAGCTTTTCTCTAAACTGACATATCCATTTATACAGTAATTTTTGCTCTAAATTTAGGGTAAATTCCTTGAATAGCGGTACTACAGCATGAGGCAGGATCTGAACCTGAGTCTTAGATCCTAAGCTAGATGCCACCTACTGTTTCATTAAATTACTTAGAGTTATAGATATAAGGTTACTAATTTGTTTTGTCTGAAAAAAATCTCAAACACAACTAACATAGGGTGAGCCAGTACATGCTCTGTCATCTATTTACACAACTGGAATGTTTTTACTATACACCTTCAAACCTGGGACCTTCAAGAACAAGGCAGCAGCTTTAACCAGTAACCTGTAACATGCATTTTGTCAATTTTAACTCTGTCTACAAAGAGTGTCCTCTGGCCTGAACACTTGTGACTATGACAACAAGAACAAAAAAAAAACAAACAAAATCTCAAAAAAAAATCTTCCCACCATAATCTTCCCAGCGCTTCTCGCTTGCACTCACGCAATTGCTGCCATTTCATACTGACATTTTGCCAGTAGTCACTGGGAAGGTAGACACTGCTTGTAATGAGCAGTTCAAAACCAAGCCTTTTGGTCAGCTCACATGTTACAGTTTCAGCCCCAACTGAATGATGACTTTAAAGAAATAACAGCAGATGCACAACTAAACCCGGAGCACTGAGCGCCCTTTAAGGAATGGGACCTCTCAACCCAACACCTGTCTGGTAGCCATATGAAACACAGTTTCTGAAGGACCCAACGAACCACCCTAAGGGAACGCCGAACTATGGCCTAATCATGATTCGTAGGTGGGCAAGGGTCCTATTGTATCTGACCAATTCACTTTTACTTTGGATCAGTAAAGCTTCTATCTGTCTATGTTGGTTTTTATCGGACCAAACAGAGCAATCATTCAGCCCAAGGACTCTCATGAAATGGCTGCCACACCACTGACTGAGTGAAAGATGACTCCTCAGGCCATATTACTTTTTTCCATTGCGGAAGGGTTCAGGTTTTGTGCTCCTCACATGAGGTTATGTTTCTTTGTGTGTTGGCCTTGGTTACAAGTGGTACAACGGCCTTGAGACAAGTTCCAGAGAGGTGCCGATTCAATTCTTTTTGAGCTTGTACTTTTGCAGTATTGTTGTGTTAGTGTCTGTCTGTCTGTCCCTGTCGGGTAGCAAACTTGCAACCACAGTTCCTCTTTGTCACTGCAATTTGTCTGTGTTTGAGATGTGCTGTCATTATGTTGTCCATACCGTGCATGTATGTGTGTATGTATGTATGTGTGTATCCATAAAAATGAATCTGCGTACCTATCTATCTATCTATCTATCTATCTACCTATCTATCTATCTATTCATAGAGGTAAGTAGAGCTACTGTTACCTCTTTTTGCTGGAAGTGGGCGGGGCTTCTGCACTATACCTTTTGTGACTCAAATGCGCTGCGCAGCCGCAGGTAGTTGGTGAGGGCGCGCATGGCAATGGGTAGCCTGCCGATGACCTTGAGGTCGATGGGGCGCCTATGGGCAGAGGTGATGAAGGTGTTCATCCACCAGTAGGTACCCTTGGACAGCAGGTTGACAAAGGGCTGCAGGAAGCGCACGCCCAGGTCCTGTAGGTCTTCGGGTGGCTTAACCTCTGTGGGGTGTTTGAAACACATATAGCGCTGCAAGAAAAGGCCATCCATCACATGGGAGTGTGACACATGGAGAGAGAGACAGAGAGACAGTAGAGATACAGTACCAACACACACAGACATGGTGCAGGTGCAATACAGGTACAGGCACAGTACAGGTATATTACAGAAACACCCAAACACAATACAGATACAGTACAGATCCACGCAGACATAGTGCAGGTACAACAGAGCCAAAGACAGACAGTACATATACAGTACAGCCACACCCACACAATACGGGTACAGTACAGACACACACAGAAACAGTACAGGTGCAATATAGACACAGTGGCTCAATACAGATACAGTGCAGAACACAGACAGACACAGTACAGGTACACATGCACTCACACACAGTACAGCTATAATACACACAGCCACAGATACACAAATACAACTGAGGTGGATTAAAGATACACACAGTACAGGCAAAGCACAGACTAATATAAAGATGTACTGTAACGGTAAAGACATATAAACAATTATAACTGTGAGCTAGTCACAACACAAAGGTGCCCACATACACACCCACACACAGTAATATCAAAGCAATTTGCCAACAGGCAACAGTACATATGTTGTAAACACACCTTTACTGACAAACTCAGCAGCAAACGCACAAGTCTACAGCACCTGCTTTAAACCACTTTTTTTGTGATTTATATTTTAAACTGTGTAAATTAATTTGAAAAATGTTTATTTTAAATGAAAACCATGCACATTTAAATGATAGTCATCCAAAGCAATGTTACACAGTTTAAAATATCAACTGTGAAAGAAACTAGTTTGCAACAAGCACTTTAACTTTAACACACACACACACACACACACACACACACACACACAAAAGCAAGATGGGCAAGGACTGAATTAACACCAGATGCTTTACTATTTTCACTATACTGCGATGCTGAATACCATTTATACTGAGTATAAATATGATAGAGATGTTTGGCCGTCACAGGGCGTTTGCTGTCTGCTCTTTGTGTCACGTTGATCTAATTGTAATGCAAAACATCAGGGTTCACTGCCAGCCTTGGCACGATCAAGCGCATCGTGGTTGTAAATGTCCATAATGACGCAGGTGCGTACACACTGCTCCTAGCAACTGTCTAGCCATACACAATGCTGTTCACACACTGCTCTGCTGTACAAGCTCTGCAGATGATCACCGGCGCTAATGTGGCCCACAGCAAGAATCCGTAATCATCGCCGGCTAAGATTTATTATCCAACACGGGAGGAGAGTCTTTCTTCCTCACATTGACCTATTATCCTCTCATTCTTTTCAGATTTGTTTAGCTTGCAACACTAGAAAGATTTTGAATTAATGTGAGCACGTTGCTTATTAGCATTGCTGACTGCATTTTGCTAATTAGCATAGTGGTCTGTAATTCACAAGGAGGATGGTGATGCATGGCCTGCCAAAGTAAAGGGGAAAAATATTCATTTTTTCTGTGGTGCAGGTATGTAGCAGAGTGGGCTAGCTCACAAAGTGCTTGAAGGATGATCAGCAGAAAACAGATAAAGGATTTCACCTCATTTGGGGTATCACCTTCATCCAACTGTGAGCCAGAGTCCCACAGGGACCAGCAGCTAAGAGGGGAAACAGGCCTGGATGTTTTTGTGCTGGAGAGTCTTCCCCAGGGTTAACATCATTAGAAATAGGAATGTTAATAGCAGCTCAGGTTGTCCCCATCTAACTTGATTCGACTGTGCTCTGAGACAGAGGACATGGCAGGATTGAGCTTTTACACAGATGTTCCGTAAATTAATGTACAATGATGGCCATGCAATAGTCAACTAAAATAATAGGCAAACCATGTAAAGATATTCATGGCAATGAGCAATTGTGACATTATCGTGATGAACAGTCAAAGTGCTGCCTCATTACATCGGCTGCCTTCTAAGGAGCAATGTTGCCAACATTATCGGCCTGGGATTCAGGAAAATGGGTCACTCTCCACGTTCTTTTTCATAGGGATTTCAGCATGCACAAGTCACTGCAAAACCTAGTGCTATTTTTGTTCTCGATAAAAAAACAGCCTTGTGACCTCAGTGGCCCGAAGGACCCGCACCTGAGAGCAGCAAAAAAGAAGAGGTTCGGGAGGTGCACCCTGTGGTACTCTGCATTCTTTCAGCAAAGTGTGTTGGCACACATCTGTCTTCACAGTAGAATAACATGGAGAAGATGCAGAAGTGAGAAAAGTGGCCCCATTTTGGGAAATTATTCCGCAAAACAGAAGTATAGAAATGTAATGTTTTAATTTTTAGCAGCACTTAAGGTATTCATGATAGCAAAGTAAAAACGGGCAGTCAGTGATCATAATCAGCAATGCAACCATGATTTTTACCCTGCTGCAAGGGTAACAGCTGCAAGCATACAGACCGCAGGCTTCTGGAATAATGTGGCCTATACAAGTAAAAGTACATGGAGTGTAAGTGCTAGAGTGTATTCATATGCATTTGATCCAAACTTATAACTCAAATAGAAAACAATAAGGATTTAATCAACTTCCTGACAGCAGTCTTGTGAATTTAAGACCAGTGCTGCTGCTGATTTAAGCTACTGTTTTTTATCTTATTTCATAGGATATTTCATGTGATGACTCATCCTACTGAGCTGTGTGTTGTACAGTACCAGTACATACCCATGATTAAGTCTATATTTATGCCTTTGAGTGTGACATTTACATGTATTTATTTCGCTGACACTGGTAGTCTGTATTGACATGCAACATTAAGTTACAGTGATTTACCCATTTGTACAGCAAGGTATTTTTGCTGCATAAATTTAGGGTAAGTACTTTGATCAGAGATACTACATTACGAGGTGGTATCTGAACCTGGGAATGGAAGACAGCAGCTCTTAAAAAAACTCTATCTACTGCACCACTACAATATGTGTGCCTGTTGATCACAGGGCCTTATCTTATTCATTTTCTTACATAAAGCCTGATCTATTGGTGTCAGCCAATGAGATGGTCCACTACACCTTTATCCATTGGGATCAGCTAATGAGATGGACCAGTACAGGTTTATCCACTGAGATCAGCCAATGAGACTGTCCAAATACAGCCCCATACATATTGCGATCAGCCAACAAGATGCACAGTATAGTCCTTCTCCCTCCACTCTAGACCTGTCAGCTTATCTTGGACTTATAGCACCTACAACTCACATAGGTTTACAGCTATAAAATAACGCAGTTGCTTCGGGGAAGGAGAAAATACAAGGCTGCTGAGACTGGGCTAATGCTGAACCACTGTACCCGCTTCTTACTGCCCTCATTTTCAGACCGCACCATCTAGCAAGAATCTCATTTTCACCACTGTTCTTCCACAGCCCTCTGAGCAGCCTGGCTCACTGTCAGCATCCAGTTGAGCATGGACGATCCAGACTCCTACTAAGGTACAAGACGTGTGCAAGCACTGCATCTGCATCACTATTCACAGCAGCAGCAAACCTGGTTCGACTTGGTGATTTTCTACACTGAGCTGCTTCAATGATAAAATCAATACCTGGTGATATTATATATTTTATAACGGTCTTTTGTCATTAAATTATTGTGTGCAACTAAAATCTAATTTGGCAATTCACTGATTTACTATTTCCATATTTGTGTGAAGTCTCTGGAATAGAGACAAAGAAATTGGCAAGATTTTTATTTCAGTCATCAAATAAAAACTGTCTTTATTTTTTAAACTGCTTTATTTCTATATTTTCCAGAGAGGTTTTGTGATGTTTCATGTTCTGGGTGCAATAGGGAGCCAGTAAACTAAACACACACACACACACACACACACACACACACACACACACACACACAAAATACACACAGTGAACACAAACATATACAGTACTGTGCAAAAGTTTCAGGCATGCAACTTGAATGTGTGTTGAGAAGTACAGGTAGATTCTTATCTACCATCAAGGAGGTTTCTCATTGGTCCCAAATTCATTCTGCAGCCTGAGAATGACCTCAAACACCCCATCTCAGTCATGCAGAACCATCTTCAGCAAAAAGAAGGAATCCTGCAACAGATGCTATGGTCCCCACAGACCCCTGATCTCAACATGATTAAGTCAGTCTGGGAGGACATGCAGAGACAGTCAAAGTCTGCAGAAGAACTGTGGCCAGTTCCTCAAAATGTTTGGAAGAACCTACCAACCTCTACCTTCAACTGCATGCAAGTTTGCATAAGAGAATTGAAGCTGTTTTAAAGGCAAATGATGGTCACACCAAATATTGATTTGATTGAGGTTTTTTTGTCTACTGCACTTTTTAGAAGGTTTATTGATTAATAAGTATTCATGGCAATATTTTTAGAACCATCCTTGCTTTATAGCATTTTTCCCACAGGTGCCTAACACTTTTGCACAGTACTGTATTTGCAAAAGAGAAATGACAACAACATAACCATGTTCATGCTGACACAGATAAATAAACACACATTTAGATCCCGTCTGCCCGGTGCTCACCCTTCCCAAGATGACATTGATCTCCACTGCCAGAAGGAGGCCGTAGAGCAGCACCAGCAGCCCTGTGATGCAGAAGCGTAGTTGGCCCATGCCCACATTATGCTCATTGTACTTGGCAAATTTGATGGTTTTAGTGACAAAGGCCAAGACCCAGTAGATCAACAGAGCTGAAAAGAGAGAAGAAAGCAGAAAGCAGCATCACGGACAAGTTGATGTTTGTTTATCACTGTAGAAAGTCAAATAGAGGACTCCAGTATTTGGCAAAGAGTGCAGTAAAACCTCAGCATGGCACGCAGTACTGGTGCCTCACAGCTCCTGAGCTGAGCATTTGAACATGAGTTTTGAATTTTCTCCTTGTGTTTGTGAGGGATTCCTCAGGGGGCCTCCTACAGTCCAAAGGTATGTACTTAAAGAGAACTGGTGACAGTAAATTGCCCCTAGTGTGTGTGTGTGTGTGTGTGTGTGTGTGTGTGTGTGTGTTTGTTTGTTTATGTGTGTTTACCCAGAAATGGACTAGCATCCTCTCCACAATATACCTGCGCTTCCAAGATAATCCCTATGAAACCCTCAGCATATTTAAAACACAACATTATTCAGTCTGCTTGAATAGATACTGCAGATAATGGATGGTAACCTATTATGCATTTGCCTTGTGGCTCTTTAAATGCATAGCATTCTGGGTATGCTCTGCTGTGTGGCATGACCAATGCAGTATCTATATCATGCACTGCTGTCGTTTTTAATAATTCATGGCCAACTGAGTCTGTTGTGTCCATCAGAAGAGAAGTCAAGGGTTATTTTTAGCCACCCCTATCCAAGATTCATTTGTCCAATTGGTTTCAGCCTGTCGCTGCATTACTGGATGCAGGCTGCTGGCCCTGTACCAGAGATGGAAGGGTTAAAGGTACAAGAAATAAAAGGAGAAAAGGTCACTTTGAAGAACACAGCAGCCATACAGCCACTAGCAGATGGGTTTTTCTAGGAAAAAATAGGCCAATGGCTATGCTGACAGGAGCTGGACACTGTTCCAAATGTTGCTCATGCTTGATAATATGGGGTTGCTTCCTACTGAACCATGGGTGAGATCCAGAATGGCCTTCACTGCATTTCAGTTGACATTGCCTTCAGCCATTGATTCATTTCTAGAAATCATCGGAGGCAAAAAAACATAACACCCATAAGATATATAACAGGCTTGAGTAAAACCAGATGTGAGTCACTGTGCTAAGTTTGGATTATGTGACATGCAGAAGTGCAAAGCATTGACAGGAGATCTTTTGAGATGTACACCTATTTTTACTCAATGTGCTTGTTTAAGGGATCCTGGGATCCAGATGCTTCAGTGGCAGAATCTGTGCTTCTACTATTACATACAGGCAACACTGCACCTTGAAAGAGAACTGCTGCTGGCAACACCATGAAAGCAACCAACCAACAAGTTTTAGATATCTGAAAGGTCTTTGAACGGACAGTAAGCCAGAACAAAATGATACATTCATGTTCTGCAAGGAACTCCATGTCATGTCACATTTAAAGTGAGACCTGGTCCCAGCTGTTCCCAAACGTGATTTACTGGCTGAGCAACTTGGAACCTCACCCCATGGAATAATGTTTCTAACAAAGGCTAAGAGATCTGAACTTCCAGCGAAGGAGGACATACCGAGCAGCAGCTTTGGGAAGTTGGAGGTTTCAATGTTGTGGTAGTAGACAATGGAGGTGATGGCGGCCAGGAAGGCTAATATAGCAGGCATGTAGAGGTGTAGGTGGGGAGACTGGGTGAACCTGGAGGAGGAAAGAAAGTAGAAAGGCTGTTAATACACCCATCTGCCATCACCCACACAAACACAGTCAAAAACACACTTTCCAAGACCTTTTCAGAAAGCATATTAGTAAGATGAGTGTAGGAGTTACAGTGCGTGTCTATGGAGTTCATAGACAGCACTCACGGTGTGAACTTCTGCTGAACAGAAGAAGAGATTTTTTTATTCTCACTATGCCACACATGAAACACTCATGAAGGAAATACAGCAGCTGTGCTCTGAGGTATAACTGCTGGGGGTTGTAGGCTTTTGGGGTCACTTTTTTGCATAAATAAAGCAAGGAGCAGGTTTCATTAGAATTTTGAGAGCAGGCAACCCATTTGAAAGATGTCTGATGGACCGACTGTCAGGCGACTGCAGCAGCTGCGCAGACCGGTGCCTCGTACCTATCTGACACAGCACCCTCGGCAATCTCGCACACCAATACAAACAGGAGCACAAAGGTGAGGATCCAGCGCAGGTTGTGGCCAGGGAAGTGGAGCCAAGTGCTGTGGTGGATGTGTACCTTGGAGCTCTGGCTGCCCCAACCTGCAGAACACAGTGCATGGATCGCTGAGCATATCTTCACGGCAACGCCCATGCACGTCATCCATCAGCATCCATTTAGCATTTTTGAGGAAATAAAATGGTCCTGGCCATACATTGACAAAGAAAAGAAAAGCATATGCTTTTAATTAATTCCAACCTATTTAAATCCTAACAATGAGTTTTTTAACTTTTTTAAGACTCAGTATTATCTTTGTACATTTTGGTGCCTGAAGTGAAGTTTTTTAAATACAGTTTTTGACATATGTTACATTCAATATAATAAAAAAGGCTATGTTTGTTTCTACACATCTTTCCTATAGTTCTTTCTTCTCTATGCTATTAGTAATGCGAATAAGTGTAGTACCCTGGAACGCCATATCGCTTTAAATCTGAAGTCAGAGGCAAAGCAGCAACACATAGATTACAGCCTGTGGAGAGTTTCCATCACTTGGCACACCAGCAGAGCTCATCTGAGGCATTTATTCAATGTAAATATGCAGCAGTTTTCCACCTGCGGAAGAATTGCTAATGTAATCACAGCGCCCAACATCAGCTGTTTCGCAAGAGCGTTTCTGTTGTTAGCTACCCAGGCATGCTCTCTGAACTAGCATCTCATACTGGAGCCACAGTCCTAATCTATACATTGTCCTCTCCTCTAGGACCCAGTGGCACACCTCCCTGCTGTCTGAGGCACAATGAAACACGAGCAGACAGCAAGATATACCCTGTCCTTGCTCTGCCAATGAGTTGTGTATTTTCCCTTCCGAAGAAACATTGAATTTCTACCTTTAGATCTGACTTATGATCAGTACTTTTGCAGATACAAACCTTTCCATTTGCATATGAGACGAACGTTAGCAGCTTTTCCTTCAAGGGGGCTATTTAAATTGTTACCTGGTAGTCTAAAGTTTACATGCCTCCGATGCTGAGTATTGTGGCAAAGAATGGCATATTGCTTTGTGTGTTTCGTCAGCGCAAGGCTGTGCATTATGAGTATTTACTTTTTTAAAATAAAATTAAAATAAAAAAGTAAAAATCTGAATTGTTCACTAGGCTAGTCACCTTTTTGCCTTAGTTTTCTTAAACTAGTTAACTGGTTAAGGTGACTATTATGAAGCTCAGCACAATTTAAGAAAAGGAACAATTTTTAATATTTAGAACTTTTTCTGTAGGTAAAGTAGATAATGATGTAGTATCCTTTATGTATGAACTGTACTGTATCTTAAGGCGATATCTGCAATTATTTAATGACAGTTGTTTGGCATTTTGATAACTCTAGTCTCTGGTAAGATAGGAAAAATATGTCTTATAGTATATAGGTTTTTAGGTGATTTTGGGATGTGCTTGGAATGATGATGTCTGCCATTTTAATGTACAAATTTTTGCCAAATTACATTCATAAACTCGAAGAATGGGCAACATCAGCTAAGCTACCTTCTCATGTTTTACTGTGGTTGGGCAATTGGAGGCTTGGTAAGGTGTCACTACTCCCAGTGACCTCTGTGGCCTTGCACGATAAGTGTGTCTGAGATCTGCCATGTGCTGCAGATATGGAGGAAGACAGTAACTCGACTCTACAGAACAGGACGGTGCCAAACTCAGCTGTGTGGATTCCACTGGGGAGTTCAAATCTGCTTGCCCAAAATAAAAATATTCATCTAACAGCAGGCTTAGAATAGGCACCGGTCACTTTGACTTTGGTCACTGTTATTTCCTTCAAAAGGCCAATGGTTGTGCCACAAGGGGGTACATGGCTGAATTCCCTGCTTAAGTTAATGTTTAGATACAAACAAAAGATATGTGTTTATCAATACCTCCCTGGGGGACCTGCTTCCTGTTTACTGTGCATAAAGGAGCACTAATGTGCATTTATTTATCATAATCTGTTGTTCTGTGCTCTGAGTCACTGTGTGAGAAGAAGCGCTCTATAAAAATAAATTGAATTGAATGTAAATCTATAACAGAGACTGCTGTACTAAATCTGTGAGAAATAATATAATACCAACATCACCACTACCAAATCCACCCCTAACAAATGTAAACTTTCAAAGGGTTTAGCTTCCTAGTTTTGCTAAATATAGGATGTAAAAAGCCATGTTCTCACAGCTGGAAAGTCATCAGAATGCAGTCATGACCTTATTTAAATATCACACATAATCTGGGCACATGTGCAGGTGATAATTGTGTCTGCCGCTGTGGCGTGACTCACCAATGAAGAGGATGGGGAAGGTGATGAAGAGCAGGAACACGTGGGGCACCACGGTGAGGGCATCTAGGAAGCAGCCGTTGTTGAGCACCCCGCTGTCCACGTTGTAGGCGCCCGAGTTGTTTTCATTGCCGCAGAACGCCAAGGACATGGTGGAGTTGGGGCTCTGTGGAGGATGGCCAGGGAGGGGGGATGCCGGGTTCAGTATCAAAGAAAAAAGCACAAAGGAAACCCCCCTCAGAGCATCGCAAAGCAGAGGGACTGGCTGCAGCCACCGTTCCCCCCACGATCCACAACTGTGCTTTTTTGGCTCCTTCTCAGCTTGCAGCCTCCTCTCCTCCTCATTCCCTGAAGGTGTCTGGAGAGTGACGCCTCGCTGTCATAATACAGCAGCGATGCCGCGGACCACCTTCTGCTCCTGCAGCTCAGGAAGCTTCTCCGGCAAAGAGGGTAGACTGCACCTCCTTTCTCCACATGAACCTAAAGGCATCCTTTTTTTTACAAATCTGGTCCTGTCGAGTTCCCCTCTACGTCCACCTGTCCAACTGCTCCCACGTTGCACACCAGCGCAGCTACTATTCTCCCTTAGAATGGAGCTTTATAGAGTGACCTTGTGCAGCAGTAGCTGCGGCGTCAATGAGCATGAGGATCTGCGGAGGAGCTGGGGGGGTGCTGGGTGAGGAGGGGGTGTGAGCCAGGATAACGCGTCACACAGTGGGCTACATGCAAAGAGAATGTAAACACCAGACCTGGATTCTAGTGCTGGATTTTCATAAATTGCATAACTTCATTACTCACTACCTACCAATGGACTGGTGAGAACATTTCATTAATTACTAATACTTGGGTTTATAAACGAAGAAACTGGGAATGCTGGAACAAGAACAAAACAGCGGCCAGCAGATGGTGTTGTAGTTAGAGCAACTCAGTCCTTAACTCCTGTTTGAATCTCCTCTCCTGCTGCCAAATGTTTGATCGTGGTATTTACCATGAACAGCTGCAGTGAAAATTACCCAGCTGCATAAATGGGTATATAACTGCATGTTGACTTCGACAAAAGTGTCAGCTAAACAAATAAAATTAAACTTCAAAAAACAGGCTCTTCCTTTATTTTCCATTGCATAAAAGGGTTAAATTGTAACACATAATACATGTATATATGTATTACTTTCTGAAAACATGCACATACCAGCAGACATGCTGCATATTGGTCACTTTTGTACAGAAGAGGAGGAAGAACAGGATGATGCAGTCTGTCATCTGATCTGTTATTTGCTTTGAGTGAAAAAAGCCACAGTCAGGACACATTTTGCAAAAAGTGTAAATAGAAGTGTCATATTCAATAGATCAGGAAATATCAGTCATGGATGTGGATGTGACTGTCTAGACACTGAAGTGGGGTTGAGGTGGAACACTGACTTTGAACTGGCCCCCTTCTTTCTGTCTCTGTCACGTGACCAGTCCCGGAATAAGAGGCAGACCACTGGCATAGACACCCCTCCCCTCTGTTTGACATTTGGGATTATAGTCCATTACCAGATTGCTGGGGATGTGACACACAGCACTTTTGATGGAGACTCAGTATTTACTTCATTAGTATACCATCTAATTGGAAATATAAACACGGGTGAGGAAGATGTGCCTGAATGTGACACAAAGGACACTGAATCCATTTTTTATACATAAAATAACTATAGTTGTGGATGCCCCACTATGAGAGATTACCCGTCTGACTGAAGACTGAACACAAGGCAGCTATCCATAGAGTCACCATGAGTTGACAATGACTCAACAACAACAAAACATGCAGCTACAGGCACCACGTGTCACAGTGGTTACAGCAGAAGGACCTGGGTTCTAATGTCACCTCCTGCTTTAGTTTCCTTAGTCAATGTACTTGCGATGCAATAAAAATAACTCTACTGTTTTAATGTGTAAATCATTGTAAGTAGCTTAAGGCACAAACTTTACATTGTAAGTTACATAAAGGCATCAGACAAGAATGAATAATATTGCTATTCAATTTGTGAAGCCGATAAAAAAAATTCACTTAGTATGAGGAGTAAAGTTGTTCTGCTCAGTAATGGTTTCTGTTTCAGCCAGACACAATCGGTCTCTGGATGTTGTCTGGGACTTTGTGGGGTGATGGCTGAGTCTGATTCTGGCCTGTAACCTCCTGTTAAATCATAAAGCCACACACACACACACACACACTCATTCAGTCACATCTGCTTACCATAGGACAAAATTACAGTGAAAAAGGAACTCACTGTAACCATAAGGTCTCTGACACCGACACCAGCTGGTTTCTCAGTACCCACACTGGTTCACCAGCTCACCAGAAAGGTTACTGACTATGTGGCTAAATGCACCCAAGAAATCTGATAAATTCTTTGTTTTCACCTGGCAATACTCAAACTGAAGTGTTCAATTGACGCATATTGACCCGGTCGGTTACCAGTGGGACTGAAAGTGAAATAATGAAAATTCATTCTGTTCGCGAGGCTGCAGTGCCTGATGGTCTTAACCTGCCACCCAGTTTGATTTCCAATATTTAAAGGCCCTCTCCCTTGAGAGGAGATACATTATTTCTGCTAAATATTCAGATGTGAAATATGTCTTTTGAAACCATTATAAGTGCTGCCTGAAGACCAGGCCATCTATAAGCCAGGTGATGGTTTGAGGTTTTGGGGGTAAAAATAAGGTACATATGAGAAATATGGAAAACTGCTGGCAAATATTATGTAAACAAAATATAAAGTACAGAGAAATTACAAATAAGGGTCCAAAGTACAGAATTATTCAAGCAGGGATCACCTCCAGAGAACTAGTTTCACAAAAAGCAACTGCTGTGTTCAGAAAGGCGGCAGAGTATTTCACACGTGCCCAAAATTAATACACTGGAATACAGTGAAAGAGATTTTCAGAGAAAACATTTTTTATGTTCCCCAACAAATGCATCTTATTGATTCCAAACTGTGTTTCCCTTAAAGTCACTGCATAATATAATAATTTATTACATCTGATTTCGAGATAATTTTCTTGTTCTCAGCTCCAGATGTTCAGTAAAATGCGGGTAACTGACGGACCCCCAGGGTCAACCCACACCAATCAATCAATCACAGCTGCTGAAAAGCCGATTTAATAAACGTGTGACCACCTACCGTCTTGTAGCACGTTTCCATCATGCTGCACTGTGTTTACACCATGTTTCCTCCGTGGTCTTCATAAACGGACCACGTTCGTTTGTGAGTCTGTGCACCGATTTCCCGCCACGCGTAAACGCAACGCTTCCTCAGGCGGGTCTCTCCAGCGGGTCAGCCGGTTAACAGGTCTCTCCAAGCGGTCGCCACTGGACCCAATGGAGGCCGTGCGGGGTGTAGAGGACCGTTTCGCGGAAGTCAAGGGACCAGGAAAAAACGCGTCACATGGATCCTGAGCGCGACACGACGCGAGACCCCTCCTGCACACGCAATCCCTGCCGACACATATACACATGCGCGCGTGCGCGCGCGTGGTACGGCATGAGGCCCCCTGTGGCACGTGGCCCCGGCCCCCGGGGAGGAACTGGCCGCGGTGCTGAAAGCGGGAACAAAAGCGGCTCTTTTCCCGCCCAAGCTAGAAACCCGAGGAACCCCGGTCACACACCCGTCACACACTCAAACACACACATGACAACTCCATTGCACCCCCGCCGCATGTTCCTCACTCCCACAACACACACGGTTCCCGAAAGTTCGAAATAAACGGACAAAAAAAAAAGCAGCTCTTCCGGCACACTTACACTACTATTTAAACACAGGGTTTTATTAATTTAAAGGGGGAGAATCCTGCAAGTTCTTTAAAGATCGCAGCTCTTTTAAGATCCAATTTATATTTTAATATCTCACATTTGTGCACCATGTCTGCGTGCTGCCGGCAAAACCGAACCCGGGTTACAGCAGGATTTGGGTAACAAAGACGGCGCTCTCGCTGAGCGCGTGCCCGGGGTACCGAGGAGCGACACCGCCCCCTGTGGCCTCCTAGAGGCATTACAGGCTTGAGCTACTTAATCTACATTATTAATATTTATTATTAATCCCTGCAGTTGATAAAAGCTGCTGTAATTTTTTTTAATATAAATTACGCAACAAATTGGATTTTTGTTTTCCTAGTAATACATGTTATTTGTTATTTAATGTTTATGGTTCTTTAAATATAACTGCGCACCTACACAAGGTTTAAGTGATCCGTGGGCCTGTTTAATAATACCATATTAAAAGAACAAACATAAGCAACGTAAAAATATAGATGTTTTACATGTGATACTAAAATTAATGAAAAGGGAAGCAGCAGAATGATCAGAGATACTACTCTGCATTTGACAGAACCAGGTTCAAGCAGAAGACATTCCAGTTACTACCTCACAGGTAAAGTATTTTAAGTCGTTTAACATAATACACTGCTCTGTAGAAAAGGGTTAGCTAAAGCAGTAATAAAATGTTGTGTAAAGACTTAACCTTACCAAAATTATTTAAAAGCTTACTAAATTATGGACTATACTGTAAGGTCAAAAAGCATTTAAGTACAAATGGACCAAAGTTGCTGATCACAAAAGTAATAAGTTAAATGTTTTCAGTTCAGATGAGCTTCTTTATTGATCGTGACAGAGCATTGATTTCACAGTTTGCCATCAAAAATCAATAGCATATTACAAAGTGAATACCACAAAGCATTCCTTATAATTCCATAACAGTCAAGAGTATGAATCTACTCAGATTTCTTTGTCCGCATTCTGATCAGAAAGACGGTGCTGAATGAAAACTGAATGGGTGACAAATGAATGCTGCATACATTTTTAAAAAGGCAGTTTTGTTACTATGATGAATGCATCCAAATGATGGCAAGGAACTATCTTTGAATATGTAATGGCAAATGACAATTTTTTTTTTATTTTTATAAATGCTCCTTAATAACACACTGATGGCTTATTTTGCTTTAACCATTAATTTGGTGTCCCAGAGCAAACACCCTCTTGCTAGCTGCTCATTCATTTTGGCAAGACAGAAAAGGTCTTCTGGGTCCAGGTTAACTGGCGATGCCAGGAACAATATTCATTGTCCATCTTCCAGGCACACGACACATGCAGAGGTCAAGGATCATAATTAAGAGGACTCAGCAAGAAAACCAACTCAATAGACAGAGCACACCTTCAGTTAACAGCAGCATTCACATCTAAGTACTCTTGAAGGTCAGCAGCACCACTACCTCTATCCATTGTGATTAGAACAATTAAAAAAAAATCAGAAACTAGGAGGTTTTCTTTGTTCCTTTGTGAGTGGCAGGTTGGTGGTGAAACACCTCTTAGAAGAAAGTCCTGAAAGACAATAAAAAGGAAATACAAGTTCAGTTAAAGCAACTGGACAAACAATTTGAAACTAACTCTGAAATAAAGACACCATATTCACAGAAAGGTCCATTTTTCATTTATATTGGAAATATTTTTCTATTATTCTATTACATTATACAGTAAACCTGATATACAAAGGAAAAACGTGCACAAAAATGGCTTGAGACACTTTACGAAACACACATGCATAGTAGAATTATGCATAAGCCTTTCATGTTTTATATTAATATAATTCCTTCACAAAAACATGCTCACAATATTGTTACACCAACAGCTCTAGAAAAATGTCTGTTATGTGTATGTTTTGGTGGTGCGGGGCAATCGAGTACCATCGAGTACTTCGAAAATAAGAGGCAGCGCGCATCTGCATCACGCCACACAAGCAACACACGGTCCCTGTATGAGTCATCACACGGAACAGCCACTCTGAGCCTCATCCGTCTGGGTGCCCGCTGTTGGCCCGAGTAACCGGAACGCGGCTTCCTCGCCCCGTGCCGAAAGAGGAAATTGACTCCATTGACACCCCCTCCCCCCTCGCTTGGATTAGGGTTTAGAGGGACAACTGCTCTGCAGTCCTGAAACACTGACCTACTAGTCCAGTTCTTCCACGTGCATCCAGGAGCCTTGGGGCACAAAGCTTGTTAATCCATTTGACCCTGTCGATGTTTTCTATCTCGGATTTTTAACATTTATTTTTGTGGTCAAATATCAACAGTACCAAAGCGACTGTAAATTTAACCTGACAAATGTAATACAGTCACTGCCTGGTTAATGTCGTAGGGGGTCAATAATGATGCACTTTTATGTGTTTGACCAAACACGCACTACCTACCAGTAATATTTGCATCATTGCCGGCAGTGCAGCTCTTGCATATAAACTGCTTACGCAACAAATGCACAAAAAAACACAAAACAGAAGAGTTTGGCAGCAACTGAATCAACAACAGTCCTGTCCTCTATCAGGCCATTAAATAATCACCCAATGTTGACATCAGTATAGGTCCCAGCAGGGGTGGGTGGCTGTACTCAGGATTGCAACAAATATTTTAGATTTTTTAATTCAGTATGGAACTATGGTACTTATTTTAATCAGTAAGGTAACAAAATTATACTAAAATAATTACATGCTGCCATTTTCCAATTTTTTTACTAAAACATTACCAGTCACAGGACCCCATAGGTGGTAAGTTAACACAGAAGTGTGGTTAGTTGACATTGTGTGGTTACCAGCAGAGCTCAGATCCCTAAGGTTGATGGTAACTGGGCAATGATTTTTTCAGATCTTTCTAGATCAATTTGAATTTGAAGATCATGAAAATGACTTCAAAATAATACAGTAATGAATATGTCAGCATTTCTAGCTTCCAGATGATTCTTGCGGGTGGTGGTGGGTTGGTGGCGGTTGATTAGTGCGCACAGAGACTGTCCTGTCACCATGACCCATACAGGGACAGTCACACCATAGTTGTTTGGTAGGGATTGAGGAGGTCGGGGGAGGGGAGTCACCTTCCGTGGGAAGAGCTATAGCTGGAGCAGGTACCCCTGCCTGTACACCGAGGCGCTGCCTTGGAAAACCTTCCTGCCCGAAGAGGGACTGACTGATGCTGCATCAGGGCTGGACACACGGGTAGTAGGTCCACCAGAACTAGGTTATCATCCACTAATCATCTCCATGGCAACCAAGTCACTGACCCACACTGTTTATCTCCCCACCATGTGACTGATCAGGATGCACATGCATTGATGTTTCTTTTTTTTCACATTCAGGCACATGATTCTCACTCGTGTCTCTTCAAACAAACATGTAAAGGGCCTCTACCTCAACCAATACCATGTTTGACATGCAGGAAAACCTGCATACTCCAGCAGACCCACCCTGGTCATTTGTGTTTATATTTTGGATTAATATCAGTCAAAACATATTCTGTCTGATACAACAGCCATTACGGTGGTAAAAAGTATTCTCCTTCCATATTCCCAGTGGTAATTTATAAATGTTTAACTACAGAAAGGTTGAGTTGTTATGCAAATATTGAGATGAATAAAGATGGAAAATGTACATACACCTCATCTTCATATTCTTTTGGAGGAGACACGGCGATCACTAGGTCGATCCAATCCTGCAAGAGGATTAGACACACAGACCCAGACACACACACAAGGATTAGAAAAGCCCATCCACAGACCAGCCATGACATCTACACACTACTTGTGTTCCAGGGTGTCCACTCAAAGCCTCCCATTTTAACAGCAGTGTTTGCCCTCGCTGACATCAAGTCTTAACAGGAAACATTCAACATGCCACGTAGAGTGGGTGCTCTTACCCCACCGCTGTTCCACGCACGCGCTAGAGAGTTCTGGGCCTCGCTGAGAGTAGCATCTGTCAGGATCTTCCCATTGACAGCAAGCACCTCATCCCCCTTCACCACCCCACCTGGGGAGACACAGATGGCCTATTTACACCACTGTATATTGCATAAAATACCATATTCAAATCAGGTCATTAATTCATGTTGGAGAGACATCCCGTGACAGCGTTAATAATTCACTGCGTCTCACACACCGTCGCAACCCAGAATTCATATCCACATCCCATTAATAGCTCCCGCTGAAAGGTCTTGCATAAATAATCTGATTTAGGGAAGACATTTTGGAATATCGGGCCGTTTAAATCTTGAGGACTGCAGCAACAACGATAGAGCGTACACTCACCATGCTTGTCGGCTGCGCCGCCTTCGTAGATGTTGGAGACCACCAGTTTCCCCAGGAGTGAGTCTATACCCCCCTCCAAGGCGAGGTCCAGAGGGCCATCCTGAAGAAAACAGGTAATTAAACACTGAAAAGCAAATTTCAGATCATTCCAAATTAATTTATTTTCATAAAATAAATAAAACACATATGTAAAAATTTAAATGGGAAATGCTATGGTCAGTAAATGCTTTTCAAGGTCATTTAGATGTGAAACATATACAAATTCTTTGAAGCAAGCTTTTTAGTATTGAATTACATGGCACATTAATATTTGAGGTTCACTAGAAAACAGTTACCTTCTTAATTCTGAGAAGACGCACATCCTTTCCAGACATCTGCTCTGAGGAGAACTGTTAAAGCAGACAAAAGCAAGAAAATGTTTGTGGAGGGTGGGGGTAGACAGAGAGACAACTAATTGTCATGGCAACAGCACAACAAGACTGACAAGTCGCAAGATAAGCACACTTCTCTGGGATCATCTGTCATAGTTCATCTAGGTGATTCTCCATGCTCTGCTGCGTCCCGCGAGTCACAGGGGATATGCTATACAATCGTCCCAAATATACCCTAAACCCCAACACCCCTGGGACATTGCTGCAGCTGTTGTTATAATAACCATATTCCACATTCAGTGACTCTATGTGCGGGTGCGCGTGCACGCACGCACGCACGCACGCACGCACACACACACACACAGAGGACGCAGTGACAATGACTGTGACTGGCGAACACGTACCATGGAATAGGGATCAAAGTCCTCAACATATTTCTGGAATCCCTGAAAGAGAGTGACATGAGCAGCATTTAGTTTTTTTTATTCAGTGAACACTAACACTGTGTGCTGCATCTCAATGGGAACTAGAGTGCAAATCTTGGAATCAGAAATAAGGACCTAAAACCATAATTTAGATGCATGTCATGAAGACTGAGATGAAGTTTGTGTGGTTTACATTGATCATACAGACAGACAGACAGACAGATAAAACGGAAACGGCACAGATTGAGAAAACACAGGTTGTCCAGACTTCTTTTGACATCTTCAATGTGTATTCATGGAAATTTCAAACAGCAGCCAGAGAAATCCAAAATACCCAGCATGTTTTCTAAATAAATCTTAATGTCATGTGGGCTCTCTGTATGACCTCCTGACAACACTTTAAATCTGTAGAAGTTTGTGTTTTCTGTTAATATATGACCTGTAAATTGAACTCTGGGAATACAGACCAGACTTTGGGGGAAGGAGGTTGACCACCAGTCCAGTAAGATAATAAAACCACAGTTGTCACACAACAGGCATTATAAAATGGGACATCACTGTAGGGGCAACCTGTCGCAATATTTCCTCAATATGAGAAGTCATCACAGTTCAGGCTACCAGAAATGCACTGTGATCATGCATTATGCATCTGCACTTCAAAAGCTACACAATGTGAAAAGCAGGAGCACATTTTACAAAGGGATTGAATAAAGAGCTGCATTGCTCCAGCTCACAGGTCATTTCTCATTAGAATGCAGTTAATATCTTGATACTGTTATCAATGGAATTAAACTGTCCATCTGTTTGGGGCTGTTAGTGAGACAAACATCCATCCATTATGGTTAACTACTTTATCCTGGTCCAGAGCCTGTCCTTATATCACCAGGTGTGAGATGATGAAACTACACCCTGGATGCCAGTACATCACAGTGTGGCTCCACATCCACACACATACACACAGCAAACTGCATCACATTCCATAACAAGGCAGTCACACACACTTATTGTGGAACAAACCATGAATAACAAAGAAGTGATTCATATACTGGACTATAAATTGCTGTTTTTTTCTGATTTTAACAGAATATTGACTTAAAATGCTTGACCTACAATTTGAAATAGTAAATGTCAGAATGACATTCTGTACAACTGTGCATTTCACTTGGATGCCCAAATCTGATCTGAATGTAACTGTTTTTGCAACGAAAACAGGGAACAGTGCCATCAGACTTAGTAAATACATTATTAAATAATTTTTTTTGCCTAATGCACGGTATTTCATTTGCAAATTTCAGTGAAATACCTTCTTCAGCTAAAAGACAGTTTTTACAAAATGTGACAGGTTACGGTGTCACAATAACTACATGTAAAGCTGTGTTGCTTACATTAAATGACAATGTTAGAGAGTGCTGTCCCCTGTTTCATTCCAAAAAAGAATTGCAGAGTACCTGCTTTAATGTTAATGTTTAGTGTATGGTGCGTACAGTTTTGGACATGAGGGGTTTAAGTGAGAGGGAATAATATTTTTAATCTTTTGCAATGACTCCACAGTCACAACTGTATGAATAGCAGAAACGGCCTCTAAATCTCTGCGCTGGACAAAACCAGTCATCTAGGGCAAATGACGGTTCAGTGGGATAGAAGGATTATGCAAAGTGTAAACATGACCTAAGAGTGGAGGTCCAGTGTTGAGTTACAGTTTGACAGAACCGCTGAGTGGAAAGCGGGATTTTTGTTTAACTTGGGGGTTAAACAGACAGCACTGTTTGCTGATGGAGACCTGTGCAGTTAGCATCAGCTGGCCCTGCTGGCCTGTGCTGGAGTCAGCTGATGCGAGTGGTTAATGGGTCCGTGTGTGTCAAGAGGAACATACATCAATAGCACACATGGCAACAATGTACATGGCAACAGCACACACGGCAACAAGACGCAGCTCCAGCTGCGTGGAACCCTGTGAAGAACATGCGAGAGTGCCAGTCACAAGGCGTGATGTAAAGGAGGGGAGAGAAAGGTGAGGAACGTGGATTACTTGTTTTCGGTTGGATCTGAAGGAGGTGTTGTACACCACCATCCGTTTCAGCATCTCTGGCGGCTGGATGGGAGGAGGACACAGCGGCACTCAGAGGTTATGAATTTGCCATAATGGGTGTGAAATGGTTCCCAGCCTCTGCTGCTGTATTTACGGGTCTATCACCATAAGACCACTGCACACACACTCACCAATCTGGATCATACATACAGTATACCCTTCACCGGCACTGTGCTGAAAAAATGGACAAATTACAAATGCTCATGGATATAAACATGTTAAAAGTTCATTTTTACTTACAATTTTGATCTATTTCTAAAATGTACTGTTTCCACACCTACCAAATAAATTTTCAACTCCATTCTGCAGTGTTTACAGGTCCTCTTCTCTACAATCCCATAGGGGCTGGTCCCAAAATAGCCTAGAATGACTGCAGCCAAGGTCCCTGCACTACCACCCATTTTTCTGAATTTAACAGGGAGTCACATCAGACTGACCTGGTTTTGACCGGTTTCTGGGCACAACACGGCACATTCTTGATATATAAACATCCACCCAAGACTGTGCTCATCTTCAAGGTATTTTGATGGGAGAGCCTTTTTCTGTGACTTTATCAGAGCTGAAGCTGGGTTTAAATTTTGAGGATTTGGGGGAGGTTGCATCCTCAAGGTTAAAAACTAGGGGATGATCCAGCAGCACCAGTCTAGATTTGACCAGTTTCTGGCAAATTTTGTTCTGGACCTACAATACACCGCCCCGTCAACCCGGGATGCAGCCATCCAATGTTAAACCACTGCTATACAAACAGTACCTACCAAGGCTGGAGCAGACTCTTACCAGGGCCTCAGCACGCAGGGTGGGCCGGTGGCTGCTCTGTGAGGGGGGCAGCATTACCGGCTTGGACACAACTGGTGTCACCTGCCGCCGCTGGTTAGGGGGACTGGGGGCAATTTGCTGCACGGGGGGGGGCATAATTTAATCAAAAGTATGAAAGAGATGAAGAAATCAATTAGCATTAGACTAACACTTATTTGACACAAAAGTCCAGGGAAAACTATATATTTAACCAACAGCAGGACATCACAACACAGTTTTGTTCAAAATATGAGTTTCCTTGGAAATATATGACCACACTAATGCCACTAATTATAATAGATAGATAGATAGATAGATAGATAGATAGATAGATATTTTGTTAGTCCTGTAGGAAAATGCATAAACAGACATCAAGCAGTCAAATATGGACAAGTACAAATCCCACTTTAATTCTCACTTTCCTGTCACTGGGAAGCCAAAAGCGACGTACCAGGGGGCTATTTGAAGTAAAGATCCTGCTCACATGAGAAGTGTGCCTCATAACCTGAACAATCACAGCAAAAAAAAAAAAAAAACAACTGAGCTGCATAAGTGTGACGGACCACAACAAAGCACACGCACACAGTCCACAGTGAAGGCCATGCAGTCCACAGTGCCTGTCAACTGAAACAGCAACCGCCATGTAACCTGCTGCCATCAGACATTACTGTCTTTACCACATCTGTGCAATCACTTCACAACCAGAAAAAAGTAAACTTTGGACAACCAAACAATGTGAATTTCCAATACTATTTGGAAATACAAATGATCCTCATGCTGAGCACTTTCAGATGCCACTTTTCAATTGAGGGGAAAAATAAAGTATTCACTCAAATAGTAATACTGTTACTGTCTGTGGCTNGTCTGTTAAAATCACACTATTTGGAAATACAAATGATCCTCATGCTGAGCACTTTCAGATGCCACTTTTCAATTGAGGGGAAAAATAAAGTATTCACTCAAATAGTAATACTGTTACTGTCTGTGGCTTTGTTGTCATGATTTGCAAAATTGTGCAAATGTTAATTATTAGTATATTATCAGTATAAGTATATATAGTATAAATATTAATACTATTAGTTTTCCTCTCATTTGAGGGGATCAATGGAATTCTGTGCTCACCAAGCAGCCCTGAGTGGATTAAGATACCTTGGGGCTGGGGGGGTTGGACTGACCGCTGGGACTAACTGTGTGGTGGTACTCTCCTCTTGGTCTATAGGTATTCCTCTCCCAGTCGGCTTCTTGCTGTGCAGGCGGGGGTGGAGGTGGTGGAGGAGGAGGTGGAGGGGGTGGAGGAGGGGGCGGATTAGGTAGTGGATGGGGGCCTGAGGGGGGCCACGAGGACTGTGCTGGCATGGCCCTGTTGGAAGACAGGGGGATTGTAGTTGGAGGAGGAGGGGGTGCATGCCTTCGTGTTGAGGGTGGTATCTTGGAAACTGTGGGGGAGGGAGGACGTCGTGAGTGGGTCTGTGGAAGCCTGGGGGCAGGAGGAGAATAGTTGGGTGCATGGGGCATTCTGGGAGAGGACGAGGGTAAAGGCAGGGGTGGCGGTGGGTGGGTGTGCCTGCTGACAGGAGGGGATGGGGCCAGTTGTTTCAATGGTTGCTTCAAGCTCTGGTCCACTTCATCCAAATTGATATCATCCAAGTCAGTGGTGGCCAGCTGTAGCCCCCCTGGGAAGCGCCGCACCACAGGGCCACTAGAAGGTGCTCTTGGTGGTGTCACCTAGAGGAACGCACTCCTTGAGATGCAAACACGATCCATCTGACACAAAGGATGATGCATAGTTGTCCTCCAAGACACACACAACACATGCCCTGTCTTACTCTTTGTCACAAACCATAATTCATAACTACATAATTTTTCTGGTTTTCAAAAAGATGAATTTGTTACACAGTTCTACTTATTACTGCTTAAAACAAATGAAAACAGTTGGGGATCACAAGGTGCCTTTTTTCTTGTTACAGCAAAAAAGAAATTTCAGCCACAGAAAAAAAGATGAGGACTCCTCTATACTCCACACCGTGACATAATCACGCCAGGGCTCATAAAACCATTTACCTCAGTGGACTCGTTCTCCACCGAGGAGATTTGCTCCAGTCGTGTCTGGCACAACCTCTCCACCCAGTGCTGAACCTTCTCTGACTCCTCCAGATCCTCTCGCTCAGTCTCTGACACCTGAATTACATGACCAGCCCAAGTCTGTGTCTACCTCAGTTGGGATGCGTCTCCACACGTTTTTGTTAAAAGGTCCATTTTTCAGAATACAAATTATACCTACATGACCATTCACTGGACATCTCCATTAAAAATCAGAGGAAAAACAAACCGCATAGAAGCACACCAACAACGTACCTCTTGAACCAGTCTACTGATTTTTAGCTGCTTCTCACGTTCATACATTTCCTCTTTCTCCTTGGCCAGTTTCAGCTCAAACTCCATCTCCTTCTTGTTCTTCCTTTGTTCCTGCAGGGTGTCAGTCTTGGAGATCTTTTTCTTCTGCTTCTTGGCCTTCCCTTTCTGGAATCCCGGCACCGCGCAAAGACCGCAATTGAACCAGATCAAAGAATATTCATGCAGCCACAGCAAAAGGCAAAGCAAAAAAACCCCAGACTTCACAGAAAACCATGTAAACATGGGTTATGCTCTCCTCGCACCAACAGCTGAACTACAGCAACAGACAAACCATACATGGATCAAACAGGCAGAGCAGTCACCCACTAATGCCATCTACAAGAAGGAAGTTGTTGCATGCAATATATGATAGAACATTCACAGAACATTTCTGAGTTTAGAAGAGTTTTAGAAAAACAATCAAGGCCTTACAACATCCCAGAATATTCCAAGACATGTATACCTTTCGCAGGGTGGGCAGCTTCCCTTCATATCGATAAAACCAACCGAAGGCTACAGAGACACAGCACAGAGAGGTCGTATTACCCCAAGACTGACAGAAAAACCACTGGTGAAATCAGGAACACCAAAAACATAGTCCTGGTTGTCCCAGTTGAATTTGGGGCTTCTGCAGACACCAAAGGGTAGCACACTGAAATGACAATGACCGCCAAAGCCGCACAATCGCCTTGATACAAATACTAATCCCAGTTAATCCGACAGTGTGGCCTTGAGGAATCAGAATCTGAGTCAAGGTGAAGGAGGAGGCCTGCTGCTTGAAAACATGTGAGTGAAAGAAAATGCTGTTGGCTGTCAAAAGAAATCTGGAACCACTGTGGTGATGGACCCCACAGGCAGTGGGGTGATGACAGCACAAGCCCAGCTGTTAACTATACAGCCTAGTGCACCACTCACTTCTTCCTCTCCCTCCTCCTCATCATTCCCTTCCTGAGGTTGCCAGGTTGCACCACCTAAAGGAGATTCTGGGAGATAGTGGCAAACCAGGAGGGAAACATTGAGAGACAGGAAAAGAGAGAGGTAAATGCATAGGAGGAGTTGGGCCACACACAGAATGCATCAAAAAGGATCTTGATGCAGTGAATAAGACCTAATTCTAGTGTGAATCTTGGAAGGAATAGCCTAACTAGCAAAAGGATCCCCATTTTCTGAATTCAGGTTGTTGTACAACCACAGAGACTCTAGCAATGTCAGAAGTAAATACATTAGAGTAATTTTTTTCACTTTTAGGTAGTTGAGATTCAGTTGTTCTCACCAGAGCTCCTAGGTTTGTTGGCCACAGGAGCATTTGTCTCTGCTTGGGCTGGGACTGGGGTTGGGCTTGGGCCTGGGCTTGGGCTTCTGGATGTCTCCCTGGGGGCCCAATCCTCCTCCCACTCCCTGTTGTGTTTCTGTTCAGCCTCCTCAATCCTGCAAAGACACATCTTGTTAAGACAAGGGTCAAGCAATGTTTATTCATCCATCCATCCTTATATCCCCCCCAAGAGGAGTGGCTCAGGGGAAGCTTTAATGCCAGGACTCAACAGAAGGATTCAACTGAAGGTCACATGTAAAGAGAACAACACACAGGGATGTATGACAGGAAGGCAGCTATTGACCCAGAAGCGCAGGTATTGACCCAGGAATGCAAACTTCTTTGTCCTACTAATTAACATCAAGCCAGTACGAAATCCAACACAAAATAAATAACATTTTTTGTCAAGAAAACAAAGAAATTAAAAAAGTCAAACTGATTTCTTTGCAGAGCAGGCCCAAGATATGGGCAGACCGGGTTCTGGGAATCTGCGTCGTTTGGCAAAACACACCAAAGCTAAACTGCTTAGCATATCTCCCTTCAAACACAGCCACGCACCTGCATTTAATGTCCTTGGGCCCCCAGTTATTTCTATTCCGTCCTGTCGAGCCCTCTTTACCAAGCAGTGTGACACAAATACAACCAATGAATGATAAAAATGACAGGGAAACAGGGAACGTTCACCTCTCCATCTCTTTACGATAGCGCTCTTCTTCCTCCTGCGTCTTCTGCGATATTTCCATTTTCCGCCTAGATAAAAATAAAACGTGAGCCATAAATTGCTCCCCTTAAGCTGTCCAGTGCCCCAGTAAAATCTGTTCACCTGCCGTGGTTGAGAGTACACATTGTGAATGCAGTTGGACACTGCAATGAATAAGTCATCCTATACATGAGTACTTAGACTAGAGGGTTTAGGTAGCACAAGTCACCTACTGTGTGCTGATAGGTTTTCTAAGCAGATGGGCAGTTACTGCATCCATAATCTTGGTTATAAGTTGGCAAATGGAGAACTATGGGTCAACTAGTAGCACAAGTGGGATCTGTTTTCAACCAAAATTCCTCATGAATCTTTGAAGTGGAGAGAAATAAATGGGGAGTGGAAACTGTGGAAACTACAGGAAGCAAGATGGAATTACTGACTGTGTCACCTTGCATTTCAAAAATTGACACATCTAATATAGAACAGCTTATTCTTTCCAATTGGTTCACTTATAATAAGTAAATTACATCTGAAAAATTGATAATGGGACAGATACTTTGATAGCGATAATGGATGAAGCTTCAAGTCACTTTTTGTCACTTTCGGACTTCCTTTCTCACGCTCCCCTGTTGAACAATGCTGCAGCAGTGCATGCTGCGATACCCACAGGCGCTCCTTCTCCTGTTGCTCCTTGAGGATCTTGTTGGTCTCCAAAGCCAGTCGCTTCTGTTGCATCAGCTCCTGGCGCTCCAGCTCCCGCCGGGCCTCCAGCGCCATCCGCTCCTCGTTTGTCATGAACAGCTCCCTGCCCTGCAGGGGACAGTCCGGCCACCAGGGCGGCGACATAACCAGTGCTGCAATCTCCTCCTCAAAAGTAACTTAAAACACTGCTTTTGCACACTAAGCTACATATAAATATTTACGCAGTTATACAGCTGGATCATTTTTATTGTATCAGTTCCAAGGTAGGACCTTGACTAAAGGTACTACAACAGAGAGCAAATTCAAACTTGTTTTTAAAGTGCTACACATGGCTCTCACTGCTGCACCCCCTACTGTCCTCAGCTGAGTTGTTGTGTTAAGATACAACAAGATGCACAAAGGGGTGTACACACACACACACACACACGTGTGTGCTACACTCACCGCCCCGGTGATAACCGTGATCGTCAGGCTTCTGCTGCTCTTCAGCTCCCTGACAGCCTGCAAAGAGCACAGCGATGCGTTTCATTACGTGACAGCGGGAAATGGTTGGCTTTAATATTGACACTACAGGCCATCCGCAATTTTATAGATGCTGGATTTTTCAAACCATCGCAAAAATATTGATTCTGGAAAAAAAAGAATAATATACAGGACAATATAAATATTTACAATACTCTTTTGAGAAAATGACATCATGAATGCCTTTCAGAACCATTTCCGTTGTTTATGGGATGAAGGCGGTGCAGGAACGGCGCCCAATTCACTGCTTTCTGTATATAATTCCCTGTGCTGTATGCATGCATGTTCCCTTCATATTATGTCAAGGCTTCATATTTCAGTTTATTAGGCACATTATATGTTCATTACACATTACATTAAGTTAAAAAATTATTACCGTAGCAAATAATGCTGTACTGCAAAGCATCATAGTAGAAATATTACAGTTATATCGCACTTTCCATTTTCCAGACTTCGCCATATCCTCAAATAGGATCGAGGACGGATTGCAATGGATCTTATTGATTGCCGTCTTGTTGATGTTTTAATGAGAAAAGTTGCTTAGTCTTGATTTAGATTTTAACACTGTGCTGTTTTTAACTGTTGTACTTGGTTTAATTGGAGAAATAATAAAGAAGCATAACATTTCATTCATAACAAACCTGACATCATTTTACCATCAGTGTTGCTGTGCTATTGGTTTCCTCGGGAGTGTTTTCACTTTATGTGTTTTGGGAAAATGACATATAAAGAGAATACAATTTTAAGCAAACGGTCTTGTTTTTTAATTTGTTTTAATCTATAACCTTTGATAGCAATGATCAGTGACAATTTCTTGATTTATGACTCCTGTTTCAACAAATAAACTTCTTTGAGAAAACTCCCAGGAACGGCAGTTGTTTCAGTGAATTTTGGTAACCTCATTCATTGAAGGTTGGAAAATGGAAATGACTGGATGATTTTGGTTTTCCATTGAATAGTTATGCTGAGATATTGAAATGAATTGGTTTGCTTCACACTTAAAGACATCCTTGGGGTGTATTTTAAAGATAAACTGCCTGCTTTTACATGATTGATTTTATTGAAGAACCGTCAGGCTATACTATGTTGGCTTGATGTATATTCTGTTACACGGTCATTTTTAACAGTGATGCAGTGCGTTTTAAAATTGATACATGAAATAATAAGTGATGTTATGAACTGGAATGAGTTTTACTGTGTGTTGTGCAGTTATGAATTGTGCATATCATTTGTGCCATTTCTGACCTTGGTTTTTTGTGAAATGTAATTATTCATCTGTTGTTTACTGACAGTTTATCACTGTTTTGCCCTATTAAAATGAAGCTAAACCACCAGCAGTAGACAGGAAGCAGGGCACAGCGATGACTGTCTGATGTCCATCAGAAACCACAGGAGGGAACTTCACCTGCTCGTGGTCCAGGTTGGTGAAATCCACCCCATTCACCTCCACGATCTGGTCCCCAACCTGCATATAGCACACATCCGCTATCGGTCAAAAGTGTGAGCGTCAGTCAG
This sequence comes from Arapaima gigas, assembly GCA_900497675.1. Taxonomy (NCBI): domain Eukaryota; kingdom Metazoa; phylum Chordata; class Actinopteri; order Osteoglossiformes; family Osteoglossidae; genus Arapaima; species Arapaima gigas. Next base: position 206,187 of record UFQX01000787.1, read on the forward strand.
AGTAAAGAACTCCAGCACATGCCCTGGATTTATACAGTCAATATCTGCTCAGTGCTGATGTTGCACTGAAGTGCAGGTCTGGGGAGGGGATTCAAAACAGCTGGAGCATCATGAACTTTACAGATATAGGTCATCCACACGACCGGATACTGGAATGACCAGTTAGTTCAGTGCATCACAATATTATTTAATATATATGGTCCAGAATTGTCCAAAAAATAATCACTATAGTAAAGTAGTAAAGTAAAGTAATTCTGTAAAAATGCTAAAGGTAACAAATACTTTATTCCTAAAGAAATGTTGGAATGTTGCTCTGTTTTCCATCCTGCCATCATGACCATTTTTCCTGAGTTTTTGGCTTATTGACATAATGAAACCCAAACTGTAAAAAAAAAAAACCTGATTTAAATATTTTGGTCATGTAAGAATATTCACGTAATTAAAGCTGTTTGCACAATTTAAACGACTGAATCATATTTTATAGTTTGTTTCTAAAATAGTAAAATCTTCTATTCAGACTGTCATTGATTTAGACAACATGACAGGAAGTGAAAGAATTTACTAGAAGTAAAATATATTTGAGTTTTATACTCTACGTTAAACTCCTTTTAATGCCTGTGTCCATCCAGTGCTGGTATTTAAAAGAGAGGAATCCAACCACCTTTTTCTACCCTACCTGTATGGTGACACTTACCTCTAGCCCCACCTCGGCCGACAGAGAACCCGGTTTCACCTTGCTCACATATATCCCTGGCTTCTGGGTCGGCCCGCTTGAGATGCTGGGTAAACACACAGGTTGACCGAAATGGACCGTAAAGGACTGTAATGGTCCTGCCCAGGCTAACCGGCATTCTCTGTGGCTTTGCTGACACCTTTTCCCAGCTCACCTGATGCCCATGCCCTTAGTGCCCACCAAGCTGAGGAACACCTTCTTCTCCTTCATTTCCTTCCCTCCAATGGACGCCAACCCAGCCAAGCTGCTCTTCTTCTCCTGTGACGACAGCAGCAGAAACACAGTTGGGAGAAGAGGCCCTCATCACATTCAAGGCAATTAAAGAGCAGTGAGGATTTTAGATGAGCACAGCGGAAGTGGCCATTCGGAGGGTTTTTACCCCAGATTCAGACATAAACTGGTCTGCAAATTGCCACTTGAGGAAAGCTTCTGAGGAGCTGGGGAAGAGACACAGAAGAGGACAGCAATTACAGTTCAGCACAGGAGCTTCAGTGCAGGCAGCCTGGGAGCTGCTGGGCCCTGACTGTCAATAAGCCTCTTCACAAACACAAAAATCATTTTCAGGCATAAAAACCTCCTTTCCCATTTACACAATTCTGTCTCCAGATGGAATTATCTACTGATTCTTACATCTCACTGCTGCACTATGAATGCCAACATATTATACAGACAGTATCTATTCTGGGCCAGCAGGTGGCATAGTGGTTACAGTCTTGGCCTTGCTCTCAAAGGACCCTGGTTCAGAACCCAAGGCCTTCTGTAGCCCCCTCAAACAATACAGTACATCATGCCCTGCAGTATAAATGGGTAAACATAGTTTTAACACTGGAAGTCGCTTTGGTTACGGTATCACATCCATAATGGTCCACTACAGATCCACTGCAGATTAGTTAATGCAAAATAATTAGCTGAAGATTATCAGGTTATTTTACACGCTGTGTTACCCCACTAAATAAATCAAAAATGATAAAGAAAACAAACTGAATTTAAGTGAGTTCGCAGAAAGGCTGTACCTCTTCACCGGTATCATCCCAACATCTGCAGCAGAAGCAGCAAAATATCCTGATTAGTAACAATCACTGTGTTTGTTTAACAAAGTTTACTTACAAATGTGAGAAAATAATTTTTCTTTTTTTAAGTATAGGATAAGCCAGAGAAGACTTTGACAAAAGATGGCCAAATCGGACTGAGAACGCAGACAGAGGTCTCCTGTGCGCTTCGCCACAGAAACGGATGAGATGTTTAATGAAACAAGCCGCCTTCGTTAATTATGAACCTTGTTTCACAGCGAATAAACTGAGCTGGACAATTCGCCATGATGGACAACAGAACAGCCATCAAAAACGAACCATCCCACATTTCAAGCTCTATTGTTTTACAACAGTGAATCACAATGGACTTAAGTAGGCTTTTCCTGACACTGATCAAAAGAAAAAATACTGTTTAATGTTCTACGAATCAGTTATGAGTCCTTTATATACACTAATTTCATAAATATTCACACACCTAAATCAGCTGTGGTGCAACTATTATAATGAGTAGTCAGTAGTTAAGATGAATGTTTTTTGTATACATGTTCGTATATAACAGTGAACAAACTGAGCTTATTCTACGTTTCTAAAGGTAGCTTAGCGATGATTTCTGGGGTCCCAAAGGGCACTGCACTCACGGCGGACTTTCAGGGAGACCATGTTCTTGGTCCGGATGAGGTTGATCACTTCCTCGTGGATGCAGGAGGAGATGGAGTAGCCGTTGATGCGCACGATCTCATCTCCGATCTGCAGGCGCAAGGGGAGCGAAACTCTGAGTCTTTTGAGTCATCGTGGGAGTTTGTGTTCAGGGATGAGCAATGAAAAGACTGACCCGCTTTCAAATTTCTGGAATTTTTAACAAAGTATTTCAATCTATTGACTAAACACACTGCTTATGATATTGTATACTCAATAAAAGTCTATTGATTCCATTGAGTTCCAACCAAAAGTCAGTAAAAAGTAATGTTGGTTTATGATATATGGGCAGCACAGCACTTCAGTACTGCAGTGAGTGAAGCACAAGCAGGGGCCACTGTGCCATCTGACAGAGCACAGAAGAACTGCATAATCTTAATTTCTTATGTTCTTACAAGCTCAGCAAAAAGAAAATTGTGTGCTTGTGTGGAGAAGAAGATCAAAGCAAGCACAGACTGATATACACACAGAGTGTGATGAAATATGAGCTACAGAAATGAAATTCTACCCTAGGCAATAGGATCTTGTTTAATAATCTGAACTGCTAAACGAAAGAAAGAAAAAACGTTATTAATTTTTTAACAAGTTTTTTTTTCAAAAATGCATCATCTTTGTGTTGTAAATATTACCAAAATAAGATATCAAAACTAATTCATCCATAAATAATATCAGAAATAAGCATTTCAGAAATAATTATCAAGAGAATGGCACAGCAATTCTACATGTAGATATTATGTAGTTACAGCTATTACCAACAAAGCTTAAAATTTTATCTATTTAGACAAATTTGTATATTTAATATAGGTTTTGCAGTAGTGAAGAATCCTTGGAGGGACTTGAACTGAAAACCTTCAGTACACCAATTCATACTCAATATTCTGTTCTACAGCCTGGCATGACAAAAAAATCTCTGTTCACTTACATATAAAGTATTTCTATAAGTATTTATAAACATTTACTTTATTGATGCTCTTATACAGACACATTCAGTAAAATAAGAGTGGATGTTGGCATGACAACACTGACAATATTTACATCAATGCATTACTGCATCAGGAATTGAAGGGGGGTGTCATGCCAACCTGTATACTCAGACCCTATCCCATACACTCATATCCCATCCTATATGCTCAAACCCCTCCTCTACAGGCTCAGACCCAGCCGATACACTCAAATCCCACCCAATACACTCCCTTTCCATCTTATACACTCAAAACCAGTACTGGTGGTATGTATTTAATTTATTTTACTTTAACTGAAATATGATGTGCGATATTAACACTGTAAAGTGATTTCATGCATTATGTTTTTCTTTTTTGTCCTATTTAATATTTTATATTATGAAATCTTATTTGGTATTGTATGTTTTCACATTCAATCTATGGAGATGGTGTATGTTCTATAGTAGAAAAGTTTAGTTTTGAGAGATTATTCTCGAATCGGTGAACACTTTAAGCTGTTTTTTTGAACGTGTTGAAATGAATGTGTTGTATTACTGTGGAGACTTTATTTGTTAATTGCAATTTGTTATTAGCTTACACACACACGCACACACACACACGCACACGCACTAAAACCCAGCTCCATACACTCAAACCTCAGCCAAAACAGTCATTTCCCCATCTTCTAAACTCAAACTCTGGGCTATATTCTCATCTACCACTCTATACACTGAAAATCCAAACCATCCACTCATCTACCACCAAAACATCAGTCACTCTTGTACAATCAAACTCCACCCCTATGCATTCAGCTCATACCCCATACAGTGAAACCCCACCCTTCATTCCACACACTCACTATCCAACCATCAAGTCAACCTTCTTCTGATGTGCGTTTGTAGGACCCAGGGCGTCCAGCTTCTTGCTCACCTGCAGGCCCACTCTGTCCGCCTGTCCGTCCTTTATGATCTGGGAGATGAAAAGGCCACAGCCGAATTCTAGCCCCCCCCGCACGCTCATCCCCAGCCCATCAGCATGACCGCGGTCCAGACGCACCTCCTTCAGCTTCCTGTGCATTCCACACATGGGGGGCCGGTGAGTCAACTGTGTGTTAATCTTACACCTGTCCAACACACCTTATTAATCACAAATATGAAAAAGATCAAACTAGCATAATTAACAGTGAAGTGACCCTGTAACTGTCTGTACATCAGTCTGTTGTCTTCCGCACCCCGCCATCGGAGTCAAGGTCCCTTGAGATGAGGGAAGGGGATTAAAATTGCTGCTCAGTTAACAACCCATTTACTGAATGCACCACATGTATATATAAGTGACACTGGCACTGAAGCCAAGTAGGGACTTAATTAGATACCAAATATTCGGATGGGAGCGGTTTACAGCGTTTTGTTCACTTGCATTTACAAGGGTGCAGAAATTAGGCCAGTTTCTGCTACGTTGAACCTGCTGGAAAAAGGCCTCCTCACCAGCACCGCCTCCCTGGATCTTTAGCCACGGTTCACTGAGATTGAACAAAACCAATTACGCTAAATGGAGGATTGGGTATCCAGGCGTTCCTCCATCCTGCCTCGTTTGCACGCCAGCCCTGCTGGCAGCTCCCCTTCTGCCCCACACCAAGGTCATTGGCTCCGCCCACTTACCGAGACCGCTTTGGGGTTAGGTGGTCATACTCCACTTGGTGCTTGAGGGGGATGAGTGGCCGGATGGCGTCGAACAGCGGCAGTCGGCTTGGCTCATTGATCACCAGCTTGAGGTCCCCCACCAGAACTGGGAGGTCCATGGACCTGTGACATGCAAAGTGGGACACAGACAAAACACACGAAAGGAAAACCAAGCTGGAGAGACATGGAAAAAGTAGGGAAAACTTGTACAATACAAGTAGTTTAACTTTAAACTCACAATTTAAGAAAAAAAATACTGCTTAGATTCAAACTTGGCACACTGTACATTGGGGTCCAACATTTGGCGCAACTGTCCAAAATTTTTATTAGCGCTACTTCCTATAGTGCCGTTTTGTGACAACACTCTTATTTTAGCTCTTGGAATAATTTTTCATAATTTACCATGTTTTAAATCCACCCATCCATCTATCATCAAGATCTGCTTATCCTGGTCAGTGGGCTGTGAAGCTACTCCCTGGATGGGAGACCAGTCCATTAAAGGGTGGTTGCACACACACAGGCACACACACCAGTTATCCTGAAACACATCTTTGGACTATGGAAGGAAACCACATTTAAAAAAAAAAAAAAAAAAAAAAAATTTTGGGAATTTTATACTTCTTATCAAGAAAGCATACTTTTTCCTAAGTTATTTGCTATTATTCAAGGAATAACTATTCTGTTTTGTATTATGTTGCATAATTTTCAAGCTCCATTTTTGCATTTTCCATTTAATGTCCTCTTACAGCTGTTTCATTCAGATCCATTTCTCAAGAACACATCTAAGGCACCAATACAGGTATTACTATTACATTATGTCTATCTAGTGCCGACATCAGAACAATTCAACTCATCTTTCAACCATTTATGCACCATGTAACACACTGCATGCTAATAACATGTGGCTGGGTGTCCTGCTGCCCCATTTAATGATTCTTCTAACAAGCAAACTGTACTATCATATATAAGAAGTGATTGCATGATATTTATTGTTTCTCTCCTATCTGTTGGAAGAACATTGTTGGTGGCTTTAAATATTCTGGAACGCTGTAATCTGGTAATAAAGAAACAGTTTCCCTGTTGCAGAAGCACTGCACGGCAGCTGCTTATGAATTTCTCAACCCACCAAAGCACATTATTTATTAACGTGACCGTTTCATTCCTGACTCGCATATCAAAAGCGAGCGCTTTCCTGAATAGAAGCCTCAGCTGGATGGGCAGAAAGGAGGAGAACTGGACACCTGGCTGGAGAGAAACAAACCTGAGCACCCCCCCCCACAAAGATCCCATGGAAACTTCGTCCCCTGCTACCTTTCACCCCATTCAGCTGCTTTTATTGCACTCAGCTCAATGGAAACCAAATCTGCCCGTTTCACCCACGTCCGGCCTTGGTGCCGATGCCTCAGCACCCTATTCATTTGTGGTGTCACAGAAGAAATATCCGAGTAGGTCTGGAAGCACAATGCGCCAACATTTATAAATGACTAAAAATGCCTCCCACTGCCTCTATAATAAAACCATCTTCTAAAATAAAGCCAACACTATTAGTAAAAGGGTGGAATAAGTTCCCTCTGTCCCTCAGGGCTACGAATCCTTCCCAAAATGCAAGAATTATCATAACTCATCTCTTTTAGACTCAATTCTCTGCAGGGCTCCTGACACCTTCACAGGTGAATCCATCACCACCTGTTATTTTTTATATACATATTTTCTTATCTGCATGTGACTTAAGTAGCTACTGTAATATATGTACAGTGACAACAAATGTACCAAATAAATAAGCTGTACTTTAACAATTGTGTCTATGAGATAAATAAACCCTGTGGCTGTTGTTGGTGCCCTTTTGTTTACTCCGAGATGGTTGTCACTTTTGGGAAAGAGAAAAGCACCTGCCAAATGCATACAGGTAACCAAACATGTGAAACACCTTCATGGGTTGAAGATTACAGACCTCTTGTGTAAAACTGTGTGTGACCACGTGTGTAAACAGGTAAACACAGCTCAGTGTTGAGTGCTTAGGTGTGAGGAGAGGAAGAAGACACTCACTGATGATACATCCGCAGCACATCGTACAGGTAGTCCTTCTCAGCCTCATTGTCTATCAGCTGCTCCACCTACAAAAGAAGAAACCTTAGGACAGGTGGGCCAATTCTTGCACTGGGATGGGGGGGGGGGCTCCTTCTGCAGACTTCCCTCACTGATTTGTTTCCTTCCTCAGGCTGGACACAACAGGAACCCCTCCTGGACCCTTACCTGATAGCGGCTGAACTGCTGCACCAGTGTGCGGAGGAAGCGCTTGGGCCAGTCGCTGATGTAGCACATCCCCACCCCCCTGCAGAGTCCAGAACACTGTCCGGGTGGCCGAGGGACCTGCTTGTCTGCTGACTGCCTTCAGTTCAGACCGTGCAGCGGTCCACTGAGGCAGTCAGCAAACCCCCACCTGGCTGTCCACCGATAGCCACATCCATGTCCCACAACAGGGGGTGGACTGCCGCAGTGTCACCTTACAGCACCTATGGCCAGCCTACCAGAACACCCCTGGGACCGAAGGCTCTGGAAAGAGACCCACGCCCCAACCAAGAGGTGGCTCTCCATAACCCAAAAGTCAAAAAGTGCCAAAAAACCAAACAGCAAAATAAACATTTTGGCAGTAACACAAAACTAAATAAACGTACAATTTTATATTGCATCTCAAAGGATATCTGTAATTGTAAGTGTTTTGACTTACAGGTTGTTGTGTTTACGAATGAATTTATTTAATGTCTTTCGCTGAGTTACAGCCAGATATGAGGCTGATTCTTCAGTTTTCAAGTAACAAAAGCTGAGTGTTGGGGAATTTTCAAGGTTTGCACTGTAACGGTAATTTTGTCTCCAACTTACAAGATTTCATTTCATGAGTGGATTTCCAGGAACGTATTAAGCGTCGAAGCAGTGGAATACCTGTACATACATTACAACTGTATCTGATATCAAACATATAGTAACAATACAACCAGATAACTTAAAAGTGCTCATAACATAAAACTCTGAACTATGAACTAAATAAGTTTGCATATTTAAAGTCATTAGGTAAGAAAAATCACTAAACAGGCTAATCTGATCAGGGTTTACACTATTTCAACAGAGATGGGAGATTTTATTTGTTCTGTCAAAAGTCTTTCTTAAAAGAGCAAAGTTGTATTATATAATAAACTAGTTTTACTGAATAACTTATGTTGCACTTATGTGAAAGACGTATGTAAAACTAAAATATCCATAAACAGCGATTAAATTAAACTAAATTCAGCCTTTCTGAATTTTTTCATAAGCCTGAGTTTGCAGTTGATGCTTTTATCTGGGCGACATTATACATAGGCAACCACGGTAAAGAAAGTGACATATGTGAATCGGAAAAAGTGTCATTTACTCGGCACAGCCACGCTGTTACCGCGGACTCTGACCCGCAGTAAAGGAGCACAGCCCTTCCGCTCCGCCGCACATCCCCGAAGGGAACAGTAAATCTCCCGGTCGCGAACACAGTCCTTCTGGGGGGGAAGCCCCGCCCCTCTGATTGCTTCCGTTATTTTACCTACATAAAATACATTTACGGCAGTTTAAAAAATAACTACTAAATGTAAACTGCTGGTTTTATCCCCCCTCAACTGTGTACAAATCAGCTACTGTAAAGTACAAATTCATCGAAAATAAAAACGGATTATCTCAGGTTCTTCCTGCGCACCTGGACGTCAGTCAGCCAATCAAGAGCGCGGGATCCATGACGTCGCGGGTGCGGGTGCATAAAGGAAAATTTATAAAAGGTGTCGTCAAATGTACAACTCAGAATTACACAATATACAAACTCGTAAATCAATGTAAGCCACTTTAGAGAAGACTGTCAGGGAAATAAATATATGTAAATTAGGGGTGCAGAGCAGGTTACGGGCCGCGATGGGGTGGGGGTGTGAAATGACACTCCTGTGGCCTCCACGCTGTTGTCCTCGAACAAACACACAGTGAGAAACACACCGCCATCTCCTCTACCTGCGTTAGGGTCTACTGTCAGGTGAAAACAGCGTGCTGTATGCCAGTGCCACCCCCCCCAACAGCACCGGGCTCACGGGCCCACAGCGCATCAAGCACCACAGAACAAACAAACAAACAAACAAACATACATACACTCTCAAAGCACGAGGATTCCGCGCGCGCACAACCACACACATCTGAGCAGGGAGCGCAGTCACACCTGCTCACCTTGTGCCGGAACTCTCGGGNACATCTGAGCAGGGAGCGCAGTCACACCTGCTCACCTTGTGCCGGAACTCTCGGGCCACCTTGCGCTCCATGTCCCCAGTCAGTGAGTCCCTCACACGCCGATCTCTGCTCTCCCTTCGGGGCACGGCGCTCCTCCCCCTCCTTCGGGCGCACGTGCGGGGTGTCCCCGCTGGGGGGCGTGTGTGAGACCTGCGGTGTCCCAAGAGGGCACTTTATAACAATCTTAGCAGCGACTGGCTTCACGCTTAGCACTGCTGCTGCCTTTGGGTGAGATGGTTACCGGTTCGAATACTACATTCTGTTGTTGCAGAGTGAGGTGGCGGCTATGCTGTCAAGCTGCTGGGTGTGTTTGGGTTTAGAACTTTTTAAACAGTGAGGTAATTCGATTGATAGAAGTTTAAAACTATAAGACACTTTGGACAGACGTGCGCACAGAATAAACCAGTAAATATCGTGGTTCAAGCAGTTAAATAACGTGGCGCTGTAAAAATGATCATAGACTTAGCAAAACTGACGCTAATCGATAAATAACCGTTGAATCCTGACAGGAGTCAGCTTGAATAAAAGTGTCGGAGAAATGAGAAAATATTTAAAATCACCATAATCGAAGGTAATGAGGGTAATGGTGGTCTTTTAAAAACACGGCTTTGAAAAGTGAGTAAAAATGAGGGTGAGGAGTAAGCAGCAGTATAATGGTGCCGAAATGGGATACTGGTTCCCAAGGAGAGGAGGTAGGGCGCTG
>UFQX01000788.1:0-146059 GCA_900497675.1 Arapaima gigas
GCTTTATAGCGTTTTTCCCACAGGTGCCTAAGACTTTTGCACAGTAGTGCATTTGGCATGGTAAGTACACCAAACTATAATTAAGCAATTAAGCTTAATTATAATTAGCAATTATAGTCATTATTCATTATATTATTATTATTATTATTATTAATAATAATAATAATAATAATAATAATTAATTGTCATAGTTAACAATTGCTTAATTAGCNATAATAATAATAATAATAATAATAGTAATTAATTGTCATAGTTAACAATTGCTTAATTAGCAATTAACAATTAAGCACCACTTATGATTAATGAGACCANTATTATTAATAATAATAATAATAATAATAATAATTAATTGTCATAGTTAACAATTGCTTAATTAGCAATTAACAATTAAGCACCACTTATGATTAATGAGACCATACAGGATGGGGGTTCTGTTAAGTGCAAGATAAGCACTCTGTATCTCACGCTTCATTATGAGTGTCATTTCGTGAACTTTAACTATATGATGTTGTTTGTGAAGATGAGCTTAGTTACAGAGGGCTTGAACACTTGACCACATTATGTCGCAGATAACTTATAACGATTCAGAAGACATCAAAATAAGAAGGGTGGGAAAATTCCATGGCTCAAAATAGGAAAGCAGAGCAGTTCATAATAAGCAAACAACTAATGGGCATGAATTCACAATTAGATACAGCCATTAGCAATTTGAGGAGTTTCGCTTGAAATTTGGCAGAAAATGAGGACATAATTCAGCAATAATTTGGGGGTGCATGTAAAATGCTATTACTGACTGTAATGAAAGCGTTCATCCATTATCACCAACTGCTTATCATGAAGAGGGCCGCGGTGGTCCGGATCCTAGGGGGCGCTAGGCTACAAAAACAACTGCTGGATGGGATGCCAGTCCATTGCAAGGTGAGCACACACACACACACACACAGTACTGGCATATGAGAACAACCAGTCCACCTGAATCAGGCGTCTTTGGACTGTGGGAGGGAAACCGTGCAAACAGAGGGAGAACAGGCAAACGCCACCCAGACTGAGCTGGATTTGAACTAACGCCCGGCCGGCCCAGGTGTTGTGAAGCGGTGGTGCGACTCACTGAGTCACCGTGCTGCTATAACCAAGACATTCATTTCAAAGCCATTTGGAGCCTGTATGCCTTTAGTCGTCGTCATGTAGCACTAAAAGTCAGTTGTCTAATTCCGCAATCTTTACCAACAAAAAGGTATTATTTGGAATTTTTGGAAGATGTTAAATGCCTACATCTTGACAAACTAAAAATACATACCAATACTCATGAGTAACTGAAGAAAATCATGCGGTTTGGTTCTGCACAGATATTTGTGACACATCCCACCCAGGATGTACTCTGCTTCAGACCTACACCTGGGAGGGGCTCCGAACCACCAAAATGTTGGAGTGGATAAGCGGATAGTGAAAATGGATGGACAGACATTTTTGACAGTATTAAATTGTATTTTTTGCTGCTATATTTTTGCTGTTATATTTCATCCCATAATATCGGACTATTCTGCTTGCTTCTTGCATACACACACGATATATTTTTTTCTACGGTATAACTACAGAAAATGTACCTATATGTGTATCTAAGCCTTGAGGAGAACATCATTAATCTGAACTACAGTTTTGAATGGGAGAGAAAAAGTTACGATCTCATTCAGGAATACATAAAAATAATATGATAACACGTGGCATTTGCTCGCAGGAGCATAAACATAAAAAAGGAGATAATTCAATACTGAATATTAGATGTTTAACAGTTTTATTGGAGTTCTGCTGCCAATCATTCAAAAAAGAAAGAAAGAAGGAAAAACATACGGTATATAAAGCAGTATTGTTTCAGAGGAGGATTGCTGGTGACCTAAGTAAATGAGACAAATTTAATAACTTGTAACTGAATAGAAAAGAAAAAAAAACTAATAAAATATGGAAGTGAATTGAAAAAAGGATTTGCAACAATCCAGGATGGTTCAGTGCTAATAATCTTGACTGATATACAAATACATCTCGCAAGGCCATTCATTCTTTCCAGGGATTCCATCTGGTTGCGCAGTAGAACAAACGAACAGAAATCTGCCCTCCGGGTCTGGAATCTGAAATCTTTTTGCTATCATCTGTTCTACTCTCTCTAGTAAATAATTTTAAATAGTTCATCAGGGCCCTGAATAACACAGCCTCTCAAAATGCACAAAGTTCTATAGTCCCAGTGCTTCTGAGAGTCTGAGTTACACCATTACCCCCATGGATCTTTCTTCAAAGACATGACAGTCCCCAGGGAGCCATGACTGGCCACCGTATCAGTATCTTGTAGCAGAGCTTGGTTGCCAACCAAGGACTGTGGTGACCACTCAATACTTCCAGCTCAATACGGTGCCATGTGTAAAATACAGCATCGATTCCAAGGGCGTCAGGCGGAGGAGTAAACAGATCACAGGTTAATTCCTTACTTTTTTAGGTATTTGGCAGCAACACCTACACTTTGACATAAACAATTTGGCTCACATTTGCAAAGGCAAATGTGTGTCATAACAATACCGTCCTACTTGCTCGTGTCCACGTCTATTGTCCTGTAAGGTTATTGTGGGAAAAAAAAAAGAAACCGATGCCTCTTCCCATCCAACCCGATGGAAATCTTTGAATCTTCTTATACCAAGATGAAGGAAACTCAAATATAAATCATTGTCCTACCAACTGAACTCAGTAACGGTGCGTGGAGCTTCTGAAGGGCCGCCTCCTTATTCTTGTCCCGCAACAACCAAAAACCTTTGGTGGAGCCTTTTCACACAGTGCACTTCGATTATAGTGCAGCCTTTAAATTCTGTCTGGAAATTCAATCTCGCAGTCAACATTGAAAACTAGTCTATTAAAGTGTGTCCTATTGTCACCGTAAGGTAGTTCAAATGCTAACTTGAGACATTCTAGGTGCAAAAATTGCCACTATATATAGACACAAATATATATGTGTGTGTGTGTGTATAGTATAGATATAAATATGAGAGTGAGACCCACGTTCACTAAAAGAGAAAGGGCAGTCCAAACAATTTGTGTGTGTGTGTGCGTGTGTGTGTGCGTGTGCGTGTGCGTGTGTGCCTTTAGTGGACTGCCCTTTCTCCTTTAGTGGAGGTGGGTCGCTCATCTTCATACCCAAGGGTCATGCTCTTGTTTTCATTTCTGTAGCGTGCAGCTGTACAAATTTTCTTTCAGAGGCTNCGTGTGCGTGTGTGTGTGTGCCTTTAGTGGACTGCCCTTTCTCCTTTAGTGGACTGCCCTTTCTCCTTTAGTGGAGGTGGGTCGCTCATCTTCATACCCAAGGGTCATGCTCTTGTTTNTGCCTTTAGTGGACTGCCCTTTCTCCTTTAGTGGAGGTGGGTCGCTCATCTTCATACCCAAGGGTCATGCTCTTGTTTTCATTTCTGTAGCGTGCAGCTGTACAAATTTTCTTTCAGAGGCTATAGAATATAGCTCTGCACTTTACTCTTGTGTGATAATTTATCGTGCCTACCTATTCTAACCTCTTATTCCTTTTCCCTTTTTTCTCTTTTCCTGTCATAAGCCATTTGAGTGATGAGTTCACAGCAGCCCAGTGGCTACAAGATTGTGATCTAAAAAAAAAAAAAAGTGGTGACCCAGGTTTTTTGTCATCCCCCCCTCCCCCTTAGACCAACAAACCCGGCCAATAACCACCTCCCAAGCCAGCAAACAGCAACAGCTCTTTAAGAAATTACTCCTCGCTGGCTGGATAATTGTCTTCTTCCCCCTGTTCATTTTCTGTTCTATTGTTTTCCACTTTTGGTCAGCCATTCCTGAAGTCTAGTCCCCCCCCCCCCCCCCCCCCCCCNTCTTCCCCCTGTTCATTTTCTGTTCTATTGTTTTCCACTTTTGGTCAGCCATTCCTGAAGTCTAGTCCCCCCCCCCCCCCCTCCACACACACACAACAAATATCTCATTTTAATGTTTTTTTTTGGAGATTTTGATTACCTCTGGAAAATGCATACAGGCAAAATTCTTCACCAATTACTACTTACTACACACACATTAAAACCAGAAAACAAGTAAAGGAACAAATGAAAGCCTTGTTCTGTCCTGTATAGTTTTCTTAATAGTCTTTTAAATTGCTTTGGACTTTTTGTTGCACTAACTACTTAAACAAAATCAATATTTTGAACTCCGCAGATGTTTATTTGCATTGCCGATGTCTTTACCTATGTAAAGCAAGCCACGGTCAACAGGCTGTGTGCCCACATCTTGCCCAATGTATTTGCTAGATAAAATTTGGAAAACGACGGATAATAAAGGATAACTGCACACTCCTGCATGCTGTCCACATTCTGCAAACTACTAAAATAGTAAAATATGCACTTAATACAAAATGAAGAGCAACTGTCAAAACAGAAGTTGCGCACTGTGTGAGAGGGTTCCACCAAAGGTTTTGGATTTTTGTGAAACGAGAATAAGGAGGCTAGAGTTAGAAGACTGTTTCTTAAACTAAACACGGACTTTATATAATTTCGTCAGTGTAATAAATTCATAATTGGCACGCTGTATTTTTTTAAGACTGAACAGCCACGCGGATTGCTCGACCTGCCACTTTTGGTTTTAAACAAAGCAAACGCACAAACAAACCAATAAAGACATGCATAGCGTTACAGTATGTTGGCAGTGTTGCAATACTCGGTATCCAATCATTTCATTTTCGCACTGTCATTTGAGAAGACACAGCTTATCAAAAAGAGAACTAGAAATACAATTTAAAAATCAAATGTTCAACAATAACAGTGCTCACACCCAAGAAATGTGTCGCTTCAAACCACGATAAGGAAATCACAGCAGAAGTCAATTTAGTATTCATATAGTCCTCCTTTGCTGTTAACTCCAGCTCTAGTAAGCATTTTTCCCTGTCTCCTTCAGGGTCAAACATCAAGATAGAAAAAAAAAATATAATACTTACATACATATATACATGTATTATAAATATATAAATTTATGAAAACAAATTTGCCGCATAGGTTTAGAGGTATTACAGCAGAAACTGATTTGTTTACAAATGAGGCTGTCCACTGATAAATGCTGAGTGCAGTCGACTCATTTTAATAACCTAATGTTAAGCATAATAAAAAATAGATTATTGCATCATTAATAGAGGAATTCTTACGCCGTCATGCTTTTTTGAAATTACTGCATATATAGCACCCATCTGATATTAAATGGATGTTCTAATTTAAGAAGGTAGGACGTATTTGGACAGTCAGCGCTGAGATTTCAGCTACGGATTCAGATAGTTGAACTCAACGTCCATTCGATGGAATTCACACGGCTATGTTGAGCACGTTTGTAAATCACAGATATGTGTTTCTGTTGATAAAGTAAATGAAGGTGATATGGAAACGAGAGGGCTTTGTCTTTGATGGGAGGAGGAAAGCAAAGCAAGGATGCTAAGGACTAAATAATCTAAAAAAATGAGAGGAAAGACGTGGGGAAATAAACTATAAGAGGGAAGAAGGGGTGGGATCAAGGGAGCTGGTGGTGGCCTGATGTAAAAGCAGGAGGTGAGCGATTTTATGGATGGAAAGGAGTTGAGATGCAGGAAACATCAATGATTTCTCCAAATTCCTGCAATGCGAAATTGCTGTAAGGAAATAATGTCATTGTGAAATGAGATACAGGGTGTTCAGTGCACAAGTGAGGTGAGGGCCCGTAGCAACATTTTAAAATGCTCCCTAACACTGGTACATGGCTAAAACGTACCACTGCACAGTCCACATCCTGCAAAGCACTAAAAAACTAAAATATGTGCTTAATACGAAATGAAAAGCAACCGTCAAAACAGAAGTTGTCGACTACTGAATTTGGCCTCTTTCCCTGAAACAAAATAGTATCCTCTCACTTCAGTCACAATGACACGTAACAATCATACAGGGACTATTCTATTCAGCTGTTTCAAATGTCACTAGAATAACCTAAGGCTTCAACACAATGGAGAAAGCTTATCAAAGTATTTTTAAGACTGCACTGCTGGGCTTTGCTCAGCACCTTTAGCTCTTGTTCTTTGATCTAACTGAAAAGCATTTCTTAAAGTTCCTCAACCCTTTTAACCTCTTTTTTACCACTCACTGGGCCACAGTTCTAGACTGGTTGATGCTCCACGCATATGACCAGCAGGGATATTGGGAATGCAGTGATGTTTATGTTTTCCTCTGCTTATGAGAGTGATACTACTGCTTGGTGAGGACACTTGGCGAAAGGGTGCTTTGGGTTTCAAAGGAAACAACATCATTCTGTTTTAAACCCAAAAACATGAATATGGTGGTACTGACACTGTTTATTGATTAGAAAGCTAACGTGTTTTTTGTTTTTTTTGTGACTGAGATGACAGCAGTTTCCGTAAAGTCTCTTTATGGAAGCAAGATTGAAGACAAACCTGACGATTGTCCTCAGAGAGAAAAGAACAGAACTACAGAAATCCCTTGAATTACAAACATAATGTGCTCCCGGAAAACTGTTTGCAGACCAAAAAGGTCATAACCCGGAACGATAAATCTAATTTTAATGGTAATGATCTTCATGGGTTCTGGCAACCAGCATGAGAGCACAAACTTTGCCTCTAGACGGACTGTCTAGCAGAAGAGTGCTCACTGAACACCACAACAGACCCAGTTATGAAGTTCCCAAACATCCTAAACACCATCAATCCCAAAATCTCTCCTGAAACTCCCCACAACAGTTAAAACAACTGTTTACACACGTTTCCCACCCATATGGATCAGAACAGATACACCGAGATAAAAAAGTGGTATCACCAATTGTCCAACAGGACAGTTACATTCTTCGCTTCCATCACCTCCTTAAAACTCTTTATGCAAAACCAGTACAATAGCATCTACACACTTCTACCACCGCAAGGCGTGACAGGAGAGCCACGGATCAGTAGGGAAAGACTGTTTTTCCTGTAACCCACAGCGCGGTGATGCAGAGAGCACTGAGACTGGCAAAGAAAAGACTCGGTTTTACACGCATTGTCCAAATCTCTTCATTTCGCCGTGTTGTATTGGCAACACAAATCTCCACGTTTGTACTGCCAAAACAAGGCAACAAAATCAATCTCGAGTACAAGAACATTCTGCAGCAAACAACCAGCAGCAGCAGCTCATAAATCGGTAACAAATAATAAACACACTAAACATATATATCATAGATTTTAGGCATTTCCTATTATGTATGGAGCGAGAAAATCGGTCAGCGTTACGTATGTACACTCCGCGTGTGCAGTCTTGTTAAAGACCACATTTTACATTTTACAAGTAGCAAGTTGCATTTTTGGAGATCATTGAACTTGAGTGCAGAAAAACCTCACATAGTGTGAGAAGTACCTGTGTGTATAGAAGCGTTTTGATTTATCAGTCATATCATGTCTCTGTTATAGTAGTTATGGTTTAGTCCCCAGGTTGGGACTATTGTACTTGTGTATTTGTAATATTTGACTGCCAACCCCCAGTATCACTTTTGCTGCAGTTGGTGGGTTTGTGATATAAAATGTCTGGAGAAAATGGCCGTGTAGCTGTCGTTGTTTGTGGCGAGGAAAGTCAAAATGACAGAACTAAACAACGCTGTTTGTCACAGCGAGTTTTGGCACTACATAACTCGAGGGGTGACTGTACTTGTTTTGAATTTGAACAAAGGAGGAACGGGACAGGTTATTCGTTTTCTAGAAAATTACAGCCAAGGTACAGCCATTTTTGTCCTATTGTTAACTTGTTAGTATCGCGTTGACTTGAACTCAGTCCATTCCGTTTGGTCCACATGGCACCTCTGAGTGAAATAACATTATAGTCAGAACAGGTCTACTACGATAATAACCTGTTCCAGCTCTTTTGTCCACCTTCTCATCAGTCGTCTCTTAAACCAAGGTATGTGATTATAAGTCAGAGTTAGCTTCAAAACTTTTCTTTTTTTCCCCATTCCACCTACAGTTTATTGTTTCCCATAAAAATCTAGTATGGCGGTTAGTGTTGAAATGAAATTAAGCCCGAAGAGTTGAACGAATCTTATATCACAAAGAGTTGCAGAGCAATAGGATTAAACTTTTTTAATGGCTCTCTCTCTCTCCACCAGCTTTAAGATTTCATCAGCATCAGTTCTGCCTCAAAGTCTCCCAGCTACAGCTGCCTCTTTCTAAGCGTGTATCATTCTCCAAAGCCCTAAACTATCTCTCCTGTGAGACTGTGATGGCTCCTACCTTCTGTTAGGCCTCTGACAAAGCACATGGTTTCCCAGCTCTAGTCTAAACCATACTTCTCCTGTCAAATGTTTACCTATTGATCATATTTTTGATAAACAGCTCCTTATCTACTGGCTTCAAAAAACATCTGCCTTTGGGAACGCGCACATAAAGGTTCCCATGTGGAAAACATTTTAAAACAAACCTTGTCATTTGTAAAATGAATACTATAAAATACTCTACTGAGTCTGTCCTTTTCCTGGCCCCAACCAGTTTGGCTGAAAGTGACAATTCCACAGACCGCTTTGCATGCTGCCAGCAGTGTCTGCTACACTGAAGAATTTGCCTCTGTGCTTCATATCTCAATTGCTGGATCAATCCCACTAGGTGTTCCCTGGTGAAGGTGTTGCTGGATGTCTACTTAAAAAAAAACCTTTTCCTCTATACTATAAAATACTCTTACTCCTTTCATTCTTATATGCGCCACTGTACACACATCTTGTGCGGTACATTAATGGAATTTTTTCATGTTGCCACACTGGACATGTAGGTAGGCACGTGAACCAAACGAACAAAACTTAAAGTTCAGACATTGCCGACCGCCGTTATGAAACCGAAAATCAAAGGTATGAAACTATTGACTTTTAATAACAAAAGTCAATAAACCGAAATATTTTGTCGGCAATAGAAACGCCGCTTCAATTTGTGAACGGTGTTCTTATTCAAACATCTCAAAATTTAATATGAACGTCAACGTTTTTAATTTATGTACGAATGTGTTTCAGCTACACTGTAACTATTGTTATTACAGAAATATTATTGACACATTAAGAACAGGGGACCATATTTTTTCCACGTTGCCTCTAAGTTGCAGCAAATTTTTCTATCGTTTAACATTCGGAGGCACATTCCCGTTCGCATCACCTGTGGCTGCATATTTATACAGGCCATTGACTTTGAAAGGTACCAAAGGACAATGGATGCCATTACTCCTTAATGTAATGGTTTGTATGGAAAATAGTGACTCCAGTTTAGCATAATGGCATAGATCACTATGTCTAAAAGGGATTCCTTGATTGGAGCTATAAAGATCCTGTGTCGTATGTCTTCATCATGCAAAATTAACATTTTAATCATATGCGTTCTTCAAAGCACTTCAAATAAAGACAAGTAGCTTTGGTTCTCAGGACAGCTCTTTGATCAGTTCCCAAGGAGCAATATGATGAGAAATACAATTCAAAGGCAGCCATCTGAAGACTAGACGGTCATTTAATAAAGACAGCCATTCTCACTGTTATCATGGGTTATACTCACCTAATGGGGTTATATGCCTCCAAGTGATAGTGGGCTCCGGTTTCCCACTAGCCATACAGATGAGTGAGACATTGCTGCCTTCATTTAAAGTGATGTCTGTAGAAATGTCATATATCTTGGGTGGAACTGTGAAATACGCAAAAAAAAAAAAAAAAACAGAAAAACATGATTACTTTCACATGCATTTACTGTTTACTGGATGATATACATTTACTGGATAATGTACTGCAGTCTACCGGACCATATACATTTCATTAAATCACTATCTTAACACCCCCAGTACGGCACACAAACTTCAAATATTTTGAAATATCAGTTTCACGCTTTTTCTTTTTTTAAATGTAAGGCACCAATATCACAAATAGCCTTCTACAAAGTCATCTAACAGTAGAAATTCACCTGGAAGCATTGGCCATATTTTACTACAGTTATTAACCCCGAGCAATTTAATCACGATTGTCAAGGATTATACATAATGGTTTTTGTCAGAACAAACAAAACAGTAAAAGACAATACAATGTATGCTTGTTCTTATCTGTTAGGAACACAAGGTAAAATGTGGAATAAAATATTCAAGAATCCTCTGTGTAATGAAATCTAATATATATGTGTGTGTATATATATATATATATATATATACACACACACACACACACACACACACACACACACACACACACATATATATATATATACATATACATGTGTATATATATATATATATATATATTAGATTTCATTACACAGAGGATTCTTGATAAAACAAATAAAACTAAATTTACTGATGTGGAACACCAATAATTTCTTCTCAAACAAAAACGTACTTTCTAACTTTAAGGCGCTTGATGACGAGTTGCCAAAATTCTATCCTAAAACCCAGGCTGTCACTGGCAGCTCAATATCTTCTTTTCTTGTGGATCGTGGCCTGCTGGAACTACAACAATGAGGCTTTTCCTCTGTTCATTCTAAAACTGTTCTTATCTATTGCTAAGTCTCTGCACATCACCTGTGCTACTTCTCTGTCTTCTATCATCATCCTGCTTTATCTCTCTGCAGCCTCTGACAATGTTAACCAGTCTATCCTCATTGCCTCCCCCAGAGTGATTTTGGGGTTTCGAATTGTGCGTCAATGATTTACATCATCCTTTTTACCTGTCTTGACAAGGAACCCAATCCTCTCCCCTACTATTTTCCACAAGTGCTACCCATAGATCAGCACTGGGAGTTCTCCAGCCAACACTTTAGCTTCCTTCAGCCACCAATATCCTCCCCTTTGTTTCTCATAGCATCTTCTTCTCCTTCATTTTCTACATCTCTTTTAATAATATGCACATAACTGCCCAACTAAATAAAACATTAACATAGTTGGACAACGAGACATCAAAACCCATCTGCAACAGACTTAATGTCTGTTTTACATCTGAGATTTGTTCTACTGTCTCTGTTGGCTTGTTTATCTGCTTACGGATTTCCCGTTACCATTAGTCCAGCATTCTGCCAATTGTCATCATCACTGAAGGCATCACAACCATCCTCCTAGCCAAGAGGATTCAAGGCGGCATGACTTCAATCAGCTGGCATTTGACTCAAGAGCTTCGACTTTTGGCTTCTTGCGTTTGACTTTTTTAAATACTTGTATGTCCAGGTGTTTCCCTGTTCCACCTGTGTTCGCATGAATTCGTCGTGAACCGTGGCTCGGGGAAAGCGAACAGGTAAGAACGTCACGTGACGTACACTTGCACATGTAGGTTTGTTCCTTTCTCTAAATCACACCAGGTAAGGAGCAGCTGCTATCCGTGTATTTTGGTTTGGGTGGGTAGTACAGGTTAGTTAAGGCATCGGGAGATGCTGAAAATGTTTCTTTCGGTCTGTGTTTATTTAAATTAGTTAGCATAGCTTGGACTAAGTCAGCTGGGTTGTTTGATTTTTACTGATTCCCTTGAAACTGCTCGCGTTACTTTCCCGTCTGCCTTTGTCTTTTGCTGCGTATAATATATTTGTACTATTTCCCACTTTCACTTGTACATAGTGAATCACTTGTGCACCAAAACGCTTGTCGCACCCCCTTTAATGTTACGACAGAAAGTGTCTAGTGGTACAGGGGTGCCACGTTAACTCTTTGGACTGCTGTGGTAAGGATGGGGATGGAGAGTCGTCGGGGAAAAAGCAGAGGATTTGGGGCAAAAATGATTTATTACGTACAAGTGAAACAAAAGTGGGTAATAATACCAATGTATCATACAAACAACACTCAGATGCACGGGGGGGAGGAATGTGAGCGCTGCTAAAGAAAATACATCAAAACCAAACAAACTAGCTGGCGTACTGCAAGCTATGCTAAATTAAAAAAAAACACAAACCGACGGAAACGTCTTCAGTGTCTGCCGACGCTCTAACCTAACCTAAGTAACCTACACTACCTACCCAAACCGAAGCACGCAGATAAAATTAATTCATTACTTAGCGTAACAAACCTATGTGTGCAAGTGTACGTCATGTGACGTTCTCGCGTGTTCATTTTCCCCAAGTCATGGCCACCCCACAAAATCACACGAACTCAGATGACAAACTAAATGGTGGACCACTGGTAACTCGTATTCTGTAACCAGATAAACAAGCCCACAAAGACAGAACAACACACCTCAGGATGTAACAATGTATGTTTGGGACTGTACTGGTGGGATATAATACTGGTTTTCCATGAAATATTTAAATATTTGCTGTTTGACACAGCAGGTGCAGCAGATGCCTCACAGGTCCTGGGCTGCTTGGAGCCCAAGGGGTTTGAGTTCACCTCAGGGCATTGGGTGTTTGCATGTTCTTCCAGTGTTTGCACCCTGCAAACATGCATGCCGGAAGGCAACAGCAATCCAGAGCAATTCTCTTCTTAGAGGATGGGTGGTCACCGTGAGTTTGGACATCCATCCATCCTATGTCAGACACTGCTCAACAACCTCCCTTAAATGTTTGTCTGTTGACTTGGACTTCCACAGTCAACACTGTTGTCATTCTTTTCAAACCATTCTGTAACCACTCTTGCCCTGTGCACCAGAACATTCTTATTTTGGAACATTCCCATACAATCAACAGAGAAATGATTCGCCACAGGATGTATATGGTCAGTCAGAGTTTCTGTGGATTTACTGGCATTTAGCCTTCCCTCTGTGGAAATCAGCCAACACGAACTATAAAAAGAAAATACCCCCCATGCACAACATCTATGAGAGCTTTTATTATGAGAGGTAAATGTTCAATCCTCCAAATTTCTGTGGGGTGTGCCATTCTGGGTCTGTCCTGGATTTTTACACATTACCACAGCTTAATGTTCCTAAGGATCATACCTGTGGAGGCACCTGCTTTCAATAAAAACTGTATTCTCCTTTACTTGTTGTTATTTTGGCAGTAATTTGCATCATTGCAACAGCTGTGAACACGTGGACCACTGAAAGCCTGGCATCCTGTTCCATCCTTCTTTCTTTACATCTTCTTCTAAGCCCTTTTTTATTGCTACTGTCACCTTCCTGTTGTTATCTTCTAGCTCCGTATTGTTGTTGTTGTTGTCGTTGCTTTCTCAAGATATCTCATATGGGACTTGCGAAAACCATTCTTGCCTACAAACCATCCACTAAACCAGACCTCTCCTTAACACTCCCAGCACTTCTACAGATCCCTCCAATGTGGATTAACTATACAACTTATTCATAACTACGGTCTCAGCTGCACATACAAGTCGCCGTGAACAAAAGTGTCAGTGATATAAGCAAAAAGCATAAATAAAAACAGTAATGGAGCAGAAGGGGTTGACCTTTAGGGTGTCTGATCAAGTTCCACTGCTTAGTCTTATTAGATTTTCCCAAAATGTTATATTCCCAATATATTAATTCCCAGCAAAAACATTCTACTGTATCAGTAGCTTAAATATTATAAGTTGCTGTAAAAATGTCAGTTCAACCAGAGATTAATAATTTAAATATAAGAAACTCACATTTACCCTGTAGCTCTCAAACCAAAATACATTTCCTTTTACTTTGACTGTCTGTTTTCCTTTCATTCGTAATAAGCGTTCCAATTTCGTCCACGTTTCTGACAAGGACGTGTGCTGTTTGTCTTCGCAGAGCATAAAACTGGGGGCGGAAAAAAGAAAACTGGACCTTCCAGGTTTTTAGTTGAAAAAACTAAATGTTGACTTTTCTTTGCCTGGTTTTTAGTAATGAATTCGAGGCCCTTACAAACAGAACAGTTTAAGATGTTCTAGATGTTGTTGACTGATGAATATTGTTCCCATTTTCAACCGTCTAAATCTAGAGTTTTTTCACAATTATCCTCGATGTCTCTGCGCGACCCGCCGACGCCTTTTTCCTTACCGATCTGTTAATTTTGAATAGATGTAGGCAGGCGTGCGGTGTGACGCAGCGAGGCTGCGGTATGATGCTCCTTACATTTCGTGAACGTTGACAAATAGTCCGCAGAGCGATAGTCACAGGCATATTTTGTTCTGGTCACCTGATGTGGTTTTTAATGGCTTTTTCCCTGAGAGGTTTTGAAAGCACTGGGGTCTATCAGGCATAGACTGAGATTGAAATACACTTCCTGCTGAAGGAGCCTTACAGGGACATATATTTTTTATTACATTAATAGGAAGCATCCTTAGTGTATGGAGTCAGGGGGCACTCATCAAACTGGGTGGTCTCTTAAGGGCACATCATGCAAATGCAGTCATGATCTTCACAAAAACTTATATTTGTTTATATTTGATTGATTGTTTATGTTAAATTTGTAAATGATTTGTTTGTGCTTCAAAAGATCAAGCTTTAAATGAAGAAAATGTGAAAGATTTGCGCATTTCTCGTATATAGATCAAAAGGTTATTTCTACACGTTTGAACACTTTAAAGGTGCTACTGAAGGTGCGGTGTTTGNGTTAAATTTGTAAATGATTTGTTTGTGCTTCAAAAGATCAAGCTTTAAATGAAGAAAATGTGAAAGATTTGCGCGTTTCTCGTATATAGATCAAAAGGTTATTTCTACACGTTTGAACACTTTAAAGGTGCTACTGAAGGTGCGGTGTTTGTCTGCTAATAATAATATCTTTTAGCCTTCAGCTCTGCAACACAGCTTGGACTGAATCTTGCTGGGTCCAAAAATAATAATAAAAAAAAGAAGAAATGCAATGCTGAGGTCTGGCCATTTTTAATGAAATATTTTCAGAATAAGAAAAATGCTGCTTGCGGACCCAATACGGCCTTTTTGGTCTTACAAGGCAAAATGCAATGGTTGTCCTGTGGCGACAGCCTCGCTGGAAACCCAGTTGTCTGACTATCTAGTCAAAGGAAGAGAAGATGAGACCAGTTCTGTGGAACAGAGAGCAATAAAGCTGCACAGCCACAGAGTCATTCTGCAGGAAAGCCTCGACACACCTGTGTCAAGTGATATTGAAATGCGTCACTAGCGTGGGTATGATCAGCAGAGATCCTGGTGACACCAGAGAGTTTGCAGATGTAGAGAAATCAACATCTCAACACAGTGTAATGCACAAATACATTACTCTATCTATCTATCTATCTATCTATCTATCTGTGTCTAGTAACAATCTAGCATGTATATGAAAATGATAAATATTATACAAATATAAATGTGGAGATCATTATTATACTCATTATTATTTAGAATGTGAAAAACTATATATATTTAGGTTACAAGGACTGAAAAGCGGTTGAGGTTAAGGCTGCAGTTGTAGTTTCTGAAGCGAGGCGTTGTTTATGTGAGCTGTGTCTTGTATGGTTTGTGAAAGAACTGGGGAATCGGGCATCAATTCAGGGAATCCAAATGCCGTGGTGAGGAGAAGGGAGAACAGTCTGGATGGTCACTGTGGCTCAGCGCTCCTCTCAGCAGGCAACCGCCCACGGGAGCGGAGGTCAACACCGGTGCTGTATGCCCTGCTTTACCTTCAGCTCAGCGTATCATTGCAGCAAACGTTACTTAATCTCCAGCACAGAGGCTTCACCGCTATATTATTATTATTATTTATTTTATTTTTTTTTTTGCAGCTGCTTGTCCTTTAAGTTCTCCGGAAGTCTATTATTATTTTAAGGTCATAATGTCATCCTGCCAAACGGGGAGCAAACAGCCGCATTAATAATACTCACGCATGATGTTTTTCATTACACGTGATTCTTACCTTTTTCTATTTATCCAGTCCTTAGATTAATAATTAGAATGGATATAAAAACCAGCGCAAAGCTTTTTAACAGCTCACAAAGCCTTTTTGTTTATTATTTACTTTGCATGTTAATAAATTAATTGCCAGCTGTTGTCATGTTTACTCATCATGTTGTTATTTTCTTTGTGGAGCCCTGCAGGAGCACTGTGGTGGCTTTGCCACAGGTGATCAGGATAACATTATCTTGAAGGCCCCTAAAATGAATAAATAGAGCTCTAATGATGCTACCTGGAACTGCAGAAATGCTTACAACTGCAGAGTGGAAACGCGGGGGGTGCTGCAAAAAAAGCGGGAAAACGTAGTTTGCCTTCGACAAACTCTGACAGCTTCTCAAGGGCTGGTTTCGGCCACCTGATTCCAGGACCCCATTTCTTTACACCCACAGAGCTCCCAGTCCACGTTTCAACTACAGACGTGCAGGAATAAGGCGTCCCGTCATAAAGCGGAGCTGTGGCTTTGAACGCAACGCCGAGAGCAAGATGTTCATTTGTTTGTTTAATGTTTTATGCATTTGCCGTGATTTACGGGGAAAGTCTAAATGTTATATGCAGCATTTTTTGCAGGCCGGTCACTGAAACTTTTTTTTTTTTTTTGCAGTCAATCGCTACCTTTTAATACATCGGCGAGAGTCTGCATTTTAGAGGTAAAGAAATGGCACAGAAAGTTTTCATACAATGCACAACTTATTTAGCTATTTTTTTTTTGTTCCCCATAAATCCTTGTTAGACACAGCTACAAGCCCACTTTAGCGTCCTTATTTTTCTTTGGATACTTAAGTACATATTCCATTTGCCCGTGGATCTTTCAACTCCAATTTCCCCTGGTAGAAATGAATCTCTCCAATAAACATATCAGGTCTTTTTCACATTACATTCTCACCCATTCGTGTTTCATTCTTATTCAGATGCTAAGCTCAAGACAAATACATTTTGACTTTGTTGGGTGTTTTATGTTACTCCACATGGTTATGGCGGACTTATTAATGGCGTTGAATTATAATAAACACTATATCTCATTAAATATTCCCTTAAAGGAAAGTACAATGACTTCAGACTATGTTGCCAGATCATCGTGTGTTCTTCGCGCAACCTTTCCTCCCTCAAATGCAGTCCTTATTTCAGTACTAATTCTTTTTTGTGTCTTTATTAAGACGTAACTTAAAATGTTACAAACTCTATTCAGTTCTTTCTATAGTTTATTCCATTTGCTAGTAAGATACTATGCTTAACTGACCATATACTACAAATGTATATGTTATATAATATGGCCGATTACGTGATTGTGATTTTATTCTGTAAAAAGTGAAAAGGCAAGAGGAAAAAAAAAGTGGCAGTTAAAATGTGTAATGGCGACTATCAGTAAAAGTGCTAGATTAAAGTTAAAGCGCCGCAGTCCTGGCAAACTGTAGAACACAAATGTGCAGCGGTGACACAATTTCTTTGTGACAAGAGACAGAGATTTAATGTGCCCTTTATTCCAAGAGAATGCTCTGAGCTGTCATACATAAGCAATAAAGCGTTTTAAATTAAACTATTTTCTCCGTCCTGTGGGCGCTACTTCACGGCACTGTACCTAACGGAGAACAGCGCAGATGCAAAGCTGCAATACGTTTAGGTGACGTAAGGTGCTTAATGACGATAAATGTCACAGAAGGAATAGGAATTTTGAAAGGTCACGGAATCCTCATAACCAGTTTTGCTTTTCCCAGCAAATTACTTGCGTTGGTATTATGCAACTGAACAGCCTCATACAAATACGCTGCACAAAAGGAGCAGTTCGTCTTATTTATGATTTGGTGACCGGGGAAAACAAGGCAGTTGAACCAGTAACCTATTGGTGTCTCACCTCAGATTGTATCTTTTCACATTTTCAGGGTTTTAAGGACAGCATATAAAACTCCCCATTGCTTTACATGTCTCAAGTAGCATCACTGGGTACTGATACAACATACGTCAGTAACGGTGCATAAACATATAGTCTATATTTGTTTTTACTTCTTAAAAATAAAACAGAATAATGACGGACCGTAAATGGTGCTCTTAATTATTTTTACTTATATTTTGTCTCGTGACCAGTCATTCTTCTAGATCTCATGGAAAGACTGTGAACAGCGGAAGCCCCCCCATTCAGTACATGGGAGCTTTGAAAGCAGACTGATGTGTAGCTGCTGTTTCTTCAGTGATGTTTGGTGGGGTAGAAATCAACTGAGAAATTGCTCTCCATTCAGGGTTAAATTCATCTAGTTTTTAATCTCTATTTACTGAGGTTACGGAGCTAAATCATTTCAAAGTCACCACAAAGGACATTTTTTTTGGTGCGCAAGTGCATCGAAAGCTATCCTTATGTCTTGATATAAAACCTCAAGGGAGTTGTTACATTCAAGGACTGCTCTTCAACTGATGATATTAACATGAATGGGAGTGATAAAAAAAACAAGACAGAATTTTCTCACTCTCTACATTTATACAGAAAATATGCAAGCTACATGCATAGAATAGGCGATGATGGCAAGCAATAATGATACATAATTTATAATAATGTCTGACAAAGCCATTTCTGGGAAAAAAAAGCAAACAACGCTGTGTAGGAAACTGCTGAGAGAACAAACTGCCACGCTCCCCAAATGTACCAAGGTGAAAACATGAAATGAGTCCCAGGAACAGCTACCTCTCTAATTTGACCTTAACATCCACCCGTCCACCTATCCATCCATCATCCCTAACTGCTTATCCTGCTCAGAGTCACAGTAGTACAGAGCCTATCCCAGAACCATTAGAAACTACAACATGAAAACTACCCCCTGGATGGGATTGCAGTCCATTGCAGGGTGGCTACACCCACACTGTGGTTAATTTTTGAGTGAAAAAACAATCCGAAATGTATGTCTTTGGACTGTGGGTGGAAACAAGAGCACCTGTTGCTAACTCTAAAGGGGGGGGGGGGGTGGATGTCGATTTGAGATTGGCTCATTCAGTCTGGGGCATTTAAGTTCTCTGGTGTTCACATGGGTTCCCTTCTGGTGCCAGTTTCATCCTAAAGATATGTGGTTCAGGTAAACTGATGACTCCAAATGGCCCTTAGACAGAGTGTGTGTGTGTGTGTGTGTGTGTGTGTGTGTGTGTGTGTGTGTGTGTGTGTGTGTGTGAAAATCAGTGTGTGATTGTCTGACTGTGTTGGGATGCCGTCTCTACCTTGTGCCAAGTACTTCTGGGATGGGTTCCAGACAACCGTGACGTCGTATTGAGTCTTTCATTGATAAAGGGTTGTTGTTATAGGCTAAATGTTAAGTGTTCACCTTAAATACTACTAACTACAATTTGCTACAGCTGATTAGCGTTACATAGGTTTATTCCACGACTGCAGAAAACCTTTTAAAATTCTTCGAAAATAGGCCTAGAATCAGTGTCCGTATTTTTCCTACGTACATGATGCAACTTGAAACCTACAAAAACCAATATGACACAAAATGTTGGAAGAACGACGCTTTCTGTTTTCGCTCTCATTCGATTGATTACAATCACAAAGCCAATTTGTCAAAAGTAATATTTCACCCTTTAAAATAATGCAGTGTGAAATTAGAAAAATCATCACAATAGCACACACAGCAGAGTGTGTGCTATTGTGATTATTTTCACGGTTGTGATGTCGTCTCCAGGTAAAAGGCACAGCCTTAGTATGAAAATAGCTGTATATTAGATACAGCCATTAAGCGCTTCTGCCAGCATGTTGCCAATTCAGTTTTGACCACGAGGTCAATTTAATTATACCAAGGGTAAAGTTAATGTTGAAATAAGAACAGCAACACTCGAACCCTTTCAATCCAGAAACCCAATGCAAAAATAAATAAATAAGATTATTTGTGACTTTTTAGAATAACTGAACAAATGTATGTAAACTGCAATAGAAAAAATGAATGGCTCCACTTTATTCAATGTCTTTTTTTAACAAAGGAGATTGCTGAGGAGTACTTAGGGTGAAAAATACTGAAACTACCTAAAAATGGAACTGAAAAATAAAGGGAAACAAGGGAAAATGAAGCCAACCCTTCTTGGCTATTGAACAGAGAATATTAAGACATTATACCGTCTACCATGATCTTAGTTAGTGTAGGTGGATCTGGTTCTAACACATAATAATAATAATAATAATAATAATAATAATGATGATGATGATGATGACAATGACAAATGTTTTCAACACTAAGTACTTTTTGTTTCGTTACAAACAGAAATTGGCACCTTAATTCATTCTATGAAATCCACAACCTGTCCTTTAGATCCAGTCCCTAATCGCCGAACCGATCGCTAATATTTTAAATACCTTGTTACTTAATGGTAATGTTCCGAACGCTTTCAAAGTCGCCGCTATTAAAGCTTTGTTGAAAAAGTCCGACCTTGACCGCAATGAGTCAGTTAATTATAGGCCAATCTCTAATCTGTCATTTTTATCTAAAATCCTAGAAAAGGCTGTAGCTGCTCATCTTCAAAGTTTAACCAATTATCATATTATATGTGCAAAATTTCAGTCAGGTTTTCACAGCACTGAAACAGCTCTAACATGTGTTGTTAATGATATCCTCATATCGCCTGATGCTGGTTGTACCTCATTATATTGCTGGACTCGAGCCCTGCGTTTGATACTGTTGACCACAATAGTAGGCTTGAATGTCTAGTTGGTCTGACGGACCCTGTTCTCGAGTGGTTCCATTCCTACCTAACTAATCGTCAACGGTTTGTACAGAAATCTGATGACTGCCTCCCTTCATTTATGTCTACTGTCCATCATGGTGTCCCTCAGGGTTCTGCTCTGGGTCCATTACTGTGTTCCCTTTATACGCTGCCACTGGGTGCTGTGATCCATAAGCGCAATGTGAGCTTTCGTTCAGAGGCCGATGATGCTCAGTTATATGTTTCTTTTAAGCCTGATGATCCATCGCATCTCGTATCCTTAGCAAACTGTTTCACTGATATACAGCAGTGGATGAATAATAATTTTCCGTCCCTTAACAGTAGTACAACTGAAGTACTTGTGGTGGGTGCAGGTGCAGCCTGTAACCAAATCACCTCAGTCTTTGGCTCTCAGGGACTAACTTTTAAGTGTACTGAGTGTGTAAAAAATGTCATTGTTTTATTCGACCCTGACATGTCCTTTGACTCTCATATTGCCATTCTGACTAGATCTTGCTTCCTTCAGTTAAGAAATATAGCTAAACTACAACAATTCCTAAGCAGGCAGGGTGTTTGGAAGCTGGTTCACGCCTTTGTTTCCAGCAGGATCGACTACCGTAATGCTCTGCTGTCAGGCTGTCCGAACCAGACCGCATCCAGGCTACAGTTGATACAGAATGATGCTCCTGCTAGAATTGTCACTAAAACCAGGAAGTACGATCATATAACACCGGTTCTTAGGTCCTTACAATGGCTTCCTGTTAAGTTTAGAATAGATTATGAACTCTTACTCTCAACTTACATGGCCATATGTGGCGTTGGTCCTTAGTGAGATCATTGACTTCTATGTTCCACAGCGTTGCCTACGATCATTAAATGCTGGTTATCTTAAAGTACCTGTGATCAATAAGATTACAGTAGGGGGATGCGTCTTTAGCTAAAGAGCACCTAAGCTCTGGAATAGTCTGCCTGGTAATGTCAGAAATACCCCTTCCGTGTTGGCCTTTAAATCGTTGCTTAAAACACATTTCTTTTCATTGGCATTTCTGATATAGCTACTGTTGAATCCTGCTTGCTTCACTTCTGCATCTCATCTATACCGTTTAACTATGTCATCTTCAATGTCATTAGATACTAACCCCCACTTGTTCCGTTTGAGTTTCTTTGAACCGCTAGTGCAGATTATTGACCTCCACCGCTGAGGTCAAATGAGACCAGTGGTGAGACCAGCAATCAATGCTGCTGAGAGCTGAGGACCCCCAGCCATGATGATGTGACCGGCTCACCTGATCCTTAACATCACTTGACTCGGCTTCTCTGTCCTACCCAGTGTTGTTCTTAGCAGCATAACCTTTGTTAGCTGTTACTACTTGCACTATTTTCTATGTATAGAAGCCCAGCAGGGGTTGGCAGCCGCTGGCACTCGGACCCCCAAAGGTTTATTTTTCTCCCTCGTGCCCTGGTTGGGAGTTTTTTTTTTCCTCTCGTCAGTTGCTGGTAGGTTTACCGTATTTTGCTTCTACCCTGTATAGTTGCTCTCATCAACACTTAACCTTTATCTTTAGCTTCACTATATACATGTTTTCTGTTCCATTATCCTAATCTACTTTTCGGGGGTCTGAGTCACTGTGTGAGAAGATGCGTTCCATAAAAATAAACTGAACTGAACTGAATTGAATATGATCTCGTTTGGTATCGATCCATCCATCCATCCATCCATCTGTTCATTTTTTTAACCGCTGGTCAGGATTGCAGTGGCCCAGAGCCTGTCCCAGAATCACTTGGTATGTAGATAAAATTCATTTCTCATAAGCTGCAGAGAACCTGGGACTTATGGACCCCTGGACTGACAGTTAACATCAGTGGTATTAAAATGCTTCTTATCAATTGCTGGTTGCCATTCCTTAGTCAACTTAACTGATCTGTTCACTCATTCCAATTTATATTGCTTCTACTGAATACAATAGCCCACCCCATAAATAATTTACAGTCACAGGGCTCCCCTTTAGACCTGGTGGCACTACGCATTTTAAAAGTTCCCTAATTATGTTATTACAAGTTGTTCAGCTAATTAACCCCGCTGGGTAAATGATTTTTTCTCCCTTTGTACTTTGTGTACTCCAATGTGATAAATCATACAGCTCAGTTATGGCTCATGGCAAATACCATCTGTCCCATGAGTCCAGCCGTTTCATTTTTGGGAGAAACATACATATTCCCCACCTACTCCGCTTTCCCAAGGGGAAAGGCCACGTTACAATATGGGCCCCTGGAAGAAAAGAACAAATGAAGGAATCTGAAGATGACGGAGCAGTCTCGGACAATGGAAACGCTTGCGCTAACGGTACGGCGAGATCCCTTCTGAATACTTTTTAAATTCCTTATATTCTGCTTCGACTGCTGAACTGAGCACTATTCAAATTTTCTACTCTTTTCTGTCGGTGGTTAGGGGTGACAACTATTGATGGCGGCTATAAAAAAGACAGTCTTCGAGTCCAATTTTAAACTACGATGTTTTGCCGCTTCCGTTCACAGTGATAAGTAGCACCTAACAAACAAGTAAAAACCAAAACAATAAGAAGTGAGCAGTAAAACACCTAATCTCATGACTCCACAGAAATATGCTCAATACAATTTGCACTGTTTCATAAGAGCATATAGGTTACAGACAGCGTGTGTTTACTGCGAAGCACCGGTGTTTTGCTTGCGTGAAATCGTTGGTCGTGAGTTTCCCCAAAGACAAGGTTCTGGATTCCTTTAAATCAATATCCAGTATTAACTGCAGACGTTAAAATTTCAAGATACCCGTAAAAAAGGGCTACTGCTTCTCTGCCAACGGCAATGAACATTGCAAATAATCATGTAAAGGCACATACCTTTCACGGTTAACTGGATGTGCTTCGATCTAGGGTTGTAGTCGTTCTGTACAGAACAGGTGTATTGGCCGTCGTCAGAAACGTCCACTTTCTTTATCTGGAGGCTGTATTCATGTTTGTCGCCAACGCCAGAAACAATAGACACTCGAGGGTCTACCGACCACTTATCGTCACCAGCAAAAATGATGCTGGAGCGGTTTAGCCAGGCCCCTTTTGACAACCCGTCCAGCAAGTAGCACCTAGGGAGCAAAAGAAGAAAAAGAGGAAATTTCAGCAGGTTGTGGTTATAGAAGAGCTGCAATGATATAAATATCATTTGAAACCATTTTCTGTAATGAAGTGCATGCAAATCCAGGGCAGTAACAAATCACTGAACACTGAGCAGAATGGCTACATCCAGCTTGTCTTTTACTACAGACTTTCAAATGCGCAATATTATAACCTGTATACTGAAACAACACTGTGAAATTATCACAAAACGCTATCAATGGATTAACACGCACGCTGAGGTTCATGCAGCAGTGTGACGGGTGTTAAATATTTTAAATAAACACGTTTAAAGATAACACTATGATAGTAATACATGTAACACAGAACATCAAAAATGGGGACACCATCGACTTTCTTTCACGTGAAAGTGTGGCTTGAACAAACCCATTTTTCTGTGTTACTTTCCCAAGTTTCAGTGCAGCGCAAGTTAACCTCAGAGCCTTATTAAAAGATCTTAGAGCTCGATGTTCGTGTGAAAACAACACAGTGCACAAAAATAGAGTATTTTCAACATTGCTTTAGATTACTGAAGTTTCTGTTAGTTTCATTTATTACACGCTGATTTCCCACCCTCGCTTTAACTAGGAAGTTATAAAAAAACATGATTTAGCATTTTAAAGCCAACTATAGAGAATGAGAAACTATAGTTGGCTCATCTCTTGATAATTGTTCACATGCAGTTTAGGTGTCCAGCTGACCCTATATAAAGACGGATGAAAATATATATATTTTTTTTACCACCTAAGTTGGCTTTATTTGCTTTTATTTGTCTTGAGACCAAAGTGGATGGTCAGCCCAGAGGACAAATGTTGGCAAGCAGCAGGAAATAGATAATTTCTGGAACAGAAGCTCTACAAACTCAACACAGCAGCCCAGCAGAAGTCAGTATATTCCAACGTGCAACACAACCAGCTCAAAGTTTATATTCATTCCTTTCCATTTTTAGACCCCGAAAACATCTGAATTACTCATTGCTGCATTGACTTCAACAGATTATTGTCACGCCCCCCGTTCTGGACCCCGCCCTTCCCGAGGACTAATCCCTCGCACCTGTGCCTTGTTTCCCATGCCGGTATATATACCTGTGTCTCGCAGTAGCTGGTGTGAAGTGTTGCCTGTGAATTGTCAGAGCATTCTCCTGTGCGCTGTCACTGTTACAAACCTGCTTTGTCCCACGACTACTGCTTGTATTTTGTCCTTGTCCTTAGAACTACTACCTGGTTTTGACCCACGCCTGTTTCGTGACCATGAGTTTGGAACCTTCCCTAACATTAAACGGAGTTTGTCACTTCAAGCCTGCACGCGTCTGCGTCCTTACTACAACGTTACAATTATCTCGGAGATTACTTCGTCTGCCTTGACTTTTTTAGAAACTAGCAAAGCAAATATTTCTTCCCCATTTGTCCAAGATTATACAGGTTGTCCTTGAGTTGCAACGTGCTACTACATCCTTAGAGTTAGTATGTTTTTCATATTTGTATTTTTGACATGACAAAGTTCACAAAGGCAAGGACCACCTGTATAATTAATGGAAAAAAAAAATACCCCTCTTTTCTACTTCATTCTAGCAACAGTATTTCTCGAATGGTTGTCAAGGACCATTAGAGCCAAATTGCGATTTGAGCTGATATTTAAATCTTGAAACTTAACGCAATGAGTCGTGTTCACTTTCACCAAACAAGGTTTTCTCCAGGGGTTTTTAAAGACAAATCCTGTACATTAACATCGGAAGGCATCTGGTACTGAAAATTGAAAATAACTGCTGTACTGACCGTGGAACTATTTAGGGGACATTCAGAGCAATAATTGTATACTTGTACCTCAACTTTGGAAGACATCAGGGACTGGGTGGGGTTGTTTGCTGGTACACCTACTAAGTCACAATAAAATCTTAACAATGTCTCTTATTCCCTTGAAGCATTCAAGGGTTTGAGCCCAAAAACATCAAGGAAAGAAACAGTGAATTAGAATTGGCGCACGATTTTTTATTAACTGTTTATTTATTTGCTCTAATTTCATTCAACCGTTTGTATAAGACAGGATGCAGCATGAATGGAATTTCAGTTTTTTTCTGCTATTTTTAGTTAACATGACGCCGGATTTAAAGTTCACTTGAAAAAATTTGGAAATAAAATGTAAAAATATGTAATGCTCACCATCCCTTATTCAATTTGTTGCATTCCGCTTTATACGTATGAGGCATTTTGTGACATTTTCAGGCAACACAGGAGAACAAAATGTTGGGGTAGAGAGAGTGAGTCAATGTAACAGAAGATTTGTGTGAAGAGAATAAATTGAACAGTTTTAAACCTTAACATCGCAACTGTTTTTTTGCCCCCCACGATGAAGCAACCAATTAATGACAGAAACATGTTTGTCAGAATCTGATCACTAACCTTTAAACCATTAAAAAAAAACAAAAATTACACATTATTTCTTAATTATTACTTGAGTACTTCATGCAAAAGTCTCAGATGTAGCAATGATAAATAAATAAAGCCTCTTCCTCTCTACGAGTTCCCATCCCGTCTTTGGAGTGAATTTTGCACGGAAACACAAACCAACTCAGAAATTTTAGCTCATACAAGGGTGAAGAAAATTCAGCAAAAAAAAAAAATAAACAAGTGCACTTGGAAGTGTTTGAATCTTCAAAAACGGATAACTTCCTAACTTGAGGCAAAGGTCTGCGACGCTTTCGGATCCTTGCCTTCTGCATGCCAGGCTTTTTACAAGCATCGACATTTTTTCAACTCATAGGGCATATACGTTCACATCGCTTTGTGCGATTATGAAGAAGAGTAAAAAACAGTGTGAACATGTTGGGGACGTTCTATGAATCAAAAATGATTAAGTACCACCATTAATTACGGTTTGGCAGTCATTAAGCAAAGAAACTCTAATCCTTTTATCCAAACTCATTTAGGCATTTCATGAACCATGAGCCATAATTATAGCTGAAGCATAGGTCTGACCCAGATTTTTTTCACTTCTTTTGAAACCGTTCACTTGAAAAGTTTGCGCGCAACAGAATGTTTCTTGGAATGAGCAAAATCGCAGAACGTGGTCTAGCGATTAAAGCTGGGAAACTTTGGTTCGGACAGAAAAGTTTAAACACGAGCGGCATCAGCGAGGAAGCAAAAGAGGAGATTTGTAGTCTTGCGGCATCTGCCTTCACTGCACCCCACTTGCTGTCCCGCCGGATAACAAATAACTCGGGACAGTTTATGTTAAATCCCACTGTAGCCCCGGGCAGCTTTGGGGTCAACAAAAGAGGCCGAGACAGCGTTCCCGCAGTAAGGTATTAATGCACTAATAATATATTTTTAGGCAGAATATTGCAAAGATGAGTGCAGGTGCGGGCAAGGCGTTTTCTTGAGCCCTTTCTCAAGGAACACTTCATGCTTTTCTAACACTGCCCTGCAGCAGTTTAAAAAACCAAAAGCTGTGTGATTTTTGCCAGTGTCGGAAGACTATTCATATTTGCTGCATTTTCCAGTTTAACTGAATTGCATGATAACATAAACAGTGTGACCTTTTAAGGCGGGGAATGACAGAACTATAAGATAGCACTCCAAGAAATATTTAGAATCATTTACAGTCTGGATTTAGATTAATACTTCCATTTATATGTTTCTGTACTGCGAAAGATTAAGGACAAATGGGTTTTGCTTACACTTGGCACTATTAAAGCGGCTGATAAATGAAAACCTTCACCGGAGGATATGCTGTATTATTTATGTATGCAAATGCTTTGAAATAAAAGACTTCACATTCAGCTCTTATACAGCAGATATGGTACTTTCTGAAGTAGACCAATGAACAGTCGAAATATGACTTTAATGCAACTGACATTCGTAATCAAAATAGGCTTGAAATAATTCTGCGGGGCTTTGTTTAATCTTATGGGAACTGAGGTGCTGCAAATGGCCAGAACAGTTGATATATACTGTAAATATAACTGCACGTTGTGGGATGTTTCCCACCTTTGAGTAAGATAAGTTGCAAAATAAGTATTTATTCTTAAGGTAATTGTTTGCTGTAAACATTAAACATCTGCTTTTAACATTAAATATCTTATTTCAGAGTCCCACTAGCTTTAACAAACTAATATTAACGTGTAATTTTCCAGCTGAGCACTGAACCTATCCAGCCACACATGGAATATATAAAGTACACGAAACTGCTCAGAACTCATCAATTTGTTTCTCTTAACATCCCCACAGTAGTCAGAATATATAAAATCCTTGGGTTCTGCTGCATTAACGTCTGTCTTTATACATTTAGCCGGACAAGGTACCCACGGGATTTGTTAAGGTTCCCGCCAAGCCTAAATAAATCAGCACGCGATATCAGTCAAAATACAATTGGTGAAGGTGAAGGTCAGGTCACTGGTCAGTCTTTGTCTGGCAAAATTTCACAATAAATATAGACTTTATCTTTTAGACCCTAGAAACGGCAAAATTATTGCATAAACCCAAAATGATTTTTAATCTTGCAAAAAAAAGAGAGAAACAACTACAATAATAATAATAATAATAATAATGCAGAGATTCTGAGCAGCACTAAACAGGCAGAGAGAGAAGGAAGGTGCACTTAATGCAGGTATGAGGGACCAAGCAATAATCCCTTTTTAATCCTGTTCTATGTGGTTTGTAGGCTGTATCAGGAACGTCACGGTCGTAACCTCACAGTAAATAGCACAAACCCAAATCAATCCTGCAGTCTTTGGGATGGAAAGCAATGTTTTTCTTTGCAACTCCTCTCGCTGAGTCCAACAGCAAAGCAAAGCGACTGACTTAAGCAGCAAATATTTTAAGAGCAAAAAAATATATGGTGAAAAGTGATTCTTACGATTAGGCACATTGTATGTAAAGGGATTCTGCATTAAGCTTTAGTTAAAACTAAATATTACATTTAGTTTATTCCATTCGCTCCATCCAAAATGTAAAAATCATTGCGTTTCTATATAAATTGCATGGATGGATATACATGTTTTTTCTAGATTTTTAAATTATTAATCACAGCTTCTCTTTATCCCTTTTCCCCCACTTTACAGTGCTGTCATATTTCTGCCGGCATACCGAGGTAATTCCACGTTAGAAGAGTGATACTTGCATGGCAGTTTGCACTACATTTGTTTCATTAATTCATAAAAGTTATTTATGAAGTTATTTTACAGCAGGGTTACTGTGTTTGCTGCTCTTACAAATCGCACTTGCCAAAAGTATGAAAAGGTTCAAAAGCTCAACTCGGCAGTCACTGATGTGAAAAATAAAGTCTTACATTATGGCCAGTATGATGTCAAATGTGACATAAAGAGAAAAGCATAAAGAAAAATATGTGCAGAAGTAGGTTATTCCACCAGCACCAAGATACTTTGTCATTCCGTGGTTTTTGCTTAGGGGCAAATCAGTAAAATTAGCATCTTATAATTTTTCTGTAAACTTTAAATTGTTGCATATTTATTCACTACCCAATAAAATTTGCAATTAATGATTATTGAAAAATCGCTGGTGGGTAGCTATGCAAATAAGGTTGTGCGGTACGCTGGGGTAAAGAATTTCCTTTGTCCTAAAATGGTGTCATATTTTTTTCTCACACTTTTACTGTCTTGAACCACTCTGTACGACACATAAATGCGTTTCAAGTGTGTTTTGCAACCAGGCAAACAGAAAATACTGCAGTTTTCCGCCGCCATTCATTGTGTGCCTAAAGACAAAGGCAGGCTGCACAAAAGCACATATTTACATTACGAGCAACTTTTTTTCGGACGTTGTTCACAGGCGAATATCCTTTCATCTGGCAAACACACATCAGGAAATTCTATTGAGTTCTATTAAATTATTAAATTCATTAATTATATATTTTTCATTTCACTCATTTTGTATTCTCTTTGTTGAATGCATCAAGAACCAAGTGAATGATGGACCTCTGTGGAAATGGATTTATTTCGCATTATCCTGTTAGACGAGCTCTCATTAATGTGTTTTAATTCGCTGGCAACGTGACGGAAGAGGTTGGTACACTTCCAGCATGTTTTTCAAAAGAGGTAATGTATTCATCATGATCCCTCCCAACTGTTCCCCTTCCCAACTGGCCCTGTGCTCAGCTGTTGCCTCTTCACTCTTCCTGTATCAGGGTTTCCCTCTATTCCACTAATCCTCCGTTTACTCGGCAACCAGAGTTAAATTAATAAAAAGAAAAGTTTTTTTTTTCAGGTTCTACGCCAAGGTGTAAAGCGGAATACTAAAGCGGGAACGGTGGACAGACTACATGACCTAGGCGTAGCTCGTATTTTAACATATTTGATATTTTATCACCAAAATACACTATGGAAACCTGAAGTTATAGCATTTTAATGCTTATCATTAATCCAGCATAAGCTTATTAAAGCTGAAGTGCGTTACATACATTTAGAGGTGAATCAGAGCAGGAAGCAGCGGAAACATAAAGGGACTTCTTTAATTCACGTTTTCCAGCTGTAAATAATTAAATTAACCGGTGTGAACAAGGGGATGAATTTTTTTCTGTTTTATTGAGACATCAGTGGATAGTTATTTCTTCCTTGTCGCCCTGAGAATTCCGGTACTTAGTGCTAAAGTTTCAGGAAGGGCGAAACGCTCCATTTCACCAACATGGGACTGTCCACCAGATAAATGCTTCTTAATACTTTATAACGGTTTAAACGTTGCATTACTATTTAACCACGACTTGTACATTCATACATACATGATTACAGATATACCTAGATGGAGCATTCCCTCAGCAGATAAGCACGCGGTGAAAAAGACGAAAAACAAATGGGAAGACTAACCCATTAGAGCTCAGTGAGAAGAGTCTCCCTCCGCCATCTGCCCTGCGTTCCCACCATCATCAATAAGAGGCGGTTAAAGTCACCACAGCGCAACGCTTCAAACTGCTAATTCTGAGTGAAATTTTGCTTACGTTTCAGTATTCGTTGAATATCACCTTAAGGAAGGTCTTTCTACCAACAGGTGCGGTGGAGGCACGGCAGGTCGCCGTGATGCCTTTTGTGCTCGTGGCCTGTTATTTTGGTTGAGGGTTCAAACCCAGCTGTGTCTGTGAGTAGTTTGTGTGTTTTCCCCCCCTGTTTGCTTGTGCTCCCTGTTATAGTCCAAACGTGAATTTGTGACTCTGCACAGAGGGTGGTCATTTGCACGGATATCTGGATGGGAACATATTCACGTACCCCTTACTGCAAGGCATCTATAATAGCGAGTTGCCTCGGACAAAGGCATTGGTAAACAATAAATCAATA
This sequence comes from Arapaima gigas, assembly GCA_900497675.1. NCBI lineage: Eukaryota > Metazoa > Chordata > Actinopteri > Osteoglossiformes > Osteoglossidae > Arapaima > Arapaima gigas. The sequence goes on from UFQX01000788.1 coordinate 30,871, forward strand.
ACAATAATATTCAGCAATAACAGAAATGTGCAAAAATGATTGAGTTCACAGCATGAGGGCTACGTCGTATTTAACGTGCAAATGAAAATAACGTTTTTCCTCTCTTTCTATGACAAAATCTATTATTTCAAATTATTATTCACCCGTCAGACGTGCCTGTGAAAATTCATTGATATCTGGTAGATATTAACTTTCAAAATGTTAGGTTACTATACAAATTACTCGGTTATTTATGATACTTTGACTAATGGTCGTTGTTCCAACTACGGGGGAAGCTGAATTTGTTGGGCTTTTTAGGCAGCAGAAAGAAATATAGTCATATAACTGGACGCACCTCCAAAAAGACGTCCATCCGTGGCGTGTCACAGCGGCCTGCGCCCCAGGCTTACTCCTACACCCCATAAGCCCACAACTGCAACTGAAGCAGCTCAGTTTCCATTCCATTCTCCACTGGTTCCAATTTTACACACCTTTTCACCAACAGTCACCGCTCGCTCCGCGAGGCTCAAGACAATGCTGACGCAATATCTCACAAGTCCGGGAGGCTGGAAGCCACATAATGGATCATTTATCAAAGACAGGGTGGGCACCACATGGCAAAAATTAGATATGAAAGTTTCACCCTGGATATATTTGTCAGGCTGGAGTTGTTTCTACCCCAACTCCAAGGAAATACGAAGAAGAAATAAATTGGGAATAAGATAAGATAAACTTGCGTCGTACGGCTGCATGTCACGCGCATCAGTGCACGTGTCATTTGGTACAATGATGTAAGAACGTGTCACCCTGTGCGTGACGTATAAACAGCATAAAAAATGTCTAAAAAAAAAGCATTTATTGAAATTGCCCACTATGTTACTCTCCTTAACCCTGGTTTGCCACACAGATTTAAGGTACTTGAACATATAATTAGCACAGAGCAATGAATTAATGAATTTTACAAGTAATCGCGCCAACACTGCTGAGGAGCGCGGCGCTGCGGTGTGACGGGGAAGCTTAGACACGTCTGTCACGCTGAGATTCAAATGGGGGCTGACAATGGCAAAGAATTTCATGCCTTGATGAAAGCCAACGGGAGGGACCATTTTGCTCGGGAAAAGACGGAGAGGAATGAAAAATGAAATGAAAACAAGAGCCTTCAGCTTGCAGGAGACATGCGAAATCGACACAGCGAGTCTTGTTCAAAGCCCCCCCCCCTCCGTACCGTGTCAAAGCCACGTTCGGATCAAACTTCCAGAAAATATATCACAGCGCATCAGTGGATTTGACTTCACTTCAGCAACAACTCATCTCCGGCAGCACTGCGCTGTGGAGGACCCCCTTTCCCCCCCCGACCCCCAAAAAAGAAAAAAAAAACAGGGGGAATCTCCCTCTCAGCAGCAGAACCCGGGAAAGCTGAAGAAGCAGACATGCTAATAAACAGGGTGTAAACGAATATAGTGGCTGGGAATTTCTTCCCGTCAAATCCGAGTGCTGAGTTTTATTAAGTGACGATATTAAAATTGATTTTTTTTTTTTTGTCACCTGCGTTTCGAAAAGAAATGCCAGGTAAACGACACTGCGATATTAGCTCAGTAGGAATCCTACGCACGTGACCGTACCCGCCGACGGGTTTAAGATCTCCCGAAAACAAGTAATAAACTGCCACTTAAAGGAACAAAAACATTATTCGCACAAACACAGCAGTGACTACGAACGTCTCCGGCCACTATCTGTTTGAAAAGGGAAAAAGATTTAAAGGAAACCCGCACCTCGTTTTCCTCACGCAACTTCACGTGTGGAACAACTAGCAAAACATGAACTTGAAGAGCTTCTCGCCGATGATCACCGGGGAGATTTTCACCGATTTACATCAACCAAACTACTCGTGTTCTCAGCGGCCCCCCCCAAAAAAAATCACGTTCCCTTTTCCCTGGAGACACAAACACCCCGGTCCAGCTGAGGTTACCATGGAAACTAACCCAGTAGGGATATACACGGCAAAGTATAAGGTGCCTCGGTGTCTGCGGTCTGCAGCTGGAAACAATGGAGTGGCTGCTGCACGTTGTGTGGGAAAACTGTGCTTTAACATGTCAGAAACATCTCACAATTTTAAACCTTTGTTAAAACACAAATGCGCGACTTCTGTAACATCGATTGTTGTGGCTGTATTCCCCCCCCCCCCTTTCATTTTTCCACCCCTGACTGGAAATGGACCAGACTCCCATCCATCGTCACTGCTTGTGTAATATTAAAAGATTAGTTGTTCGATTTTCTTTTTTCTTTTCTTCAACCGTCACTTCTGGGCTTCTTTGCACTTATACTGCGTGTTGTCACGTTAAAAGAGAACCTCTGCTTGTTGCATTATTTGTCCTGTCAGTTCGTACCGTAGTATACTAGATGTCCAGGGGTATATTAGGGTGCAAATTAAATTTTACATGTAACTATACATGTAACTATTTAACAGTGCTGAGAATTATATGTAGTTTTATATAAACTTATGTTACACCCTAAAAGAGCATCTTTGGGGTCAGTAGTACTTCATAGGAAGTTGGGAGATGAGAAAAGTTGAAAGGCTCAATATAAATTCCACAACTAAACAATGAAGTTTAGGTCTGATGACATTTTTTTACTTTCATAAAACCTTAAGACAGCACATGAACTATTGGTTCTAATTTTTGTCTGAAAGGTCAGTCAAACTGAAAAAATTATTTTTACATATACTGCAAATACTATATAAATACAGTTTTGGAGCTAAATAAGACTAAAATTTGCGCAGCTGTGCAACAAACAGAACCTTTTACATGTCCTGGTTATGGGCAGAAACACTTGGGGGGGGGATCATTAGTCTGCTGAAGGCTCGGCACAGTGGTCCGGTCTCACTGTCACGTTTAACACGTTTGGTATGAGCCCACTGGCTCTGATCCTCGGAAGTATCTTGGACTATATAGCTGAGATGCCGCCATATCGCTGTTTGCCGAAAACTGACCAAAGTATCAGTTACTGCAGTCCATCCGTTTTCATTAACTGCTTATCTTCAGTTGCTTTTCGCGACAGTCCAGATCCCATCCCAGAAGGAACAGGCAGTATGCGATGAAAATGCCCCTGGATGGCACCCCGCTCCATCGCAGGGTGACCACACACACACACACACACACACACACACACACACACGCATTTTCACACACTACAGGTAATTTAGTGAGACGAACCTGAAACACGTGCCTTTAGACAGCGGGAGGAAACCAGAGCACCCAGAAAAAATCCACACAGACAGAGCTGGATTCAAACTCACCCTCTACTTGCTGTGCCACGGATTCATGCCACCCAGGTAGAGTCGCAGGAAGGATGTTTTTTTTTTAACCAAGTCTAGACATAAATTGGAATTAGCAGCAAAATAATCTAGTTAGAAGAGCTAGACTGACTACATTACAAAGAAATAAATTTGGTGAATGGTGCTGAAATGAAAATCATCTAAGGCATCTTTTCTGTCTTTTTTCTATGTTTTTTTTCTTTTCACTACAAGCCTACAACCTTAACTCAGAGAAATCAAAATATTATTCTTGTAAATTGGACAGTGACATTATTTGAGCATTAAAGATACAAACTGTTCATTTCATTCCTGCCCAGCACACTAATGCCTGTATACCTTCGTGTGTAAATACTTATGCATGTAAGCAGGTGACAGGTGTCACCGTCACTTTAGAAGGAACCTTCAACCTGCATCTCATCTTCTACATCCTGAGGACCAGCCATGACCAGTAATTGTACGCTTTTTGCTCTCTATTACGCACAGTCGTCTCCGTGGGACTTGTTTCTTCGTGTTTCTCAGTTCACCTTAGTTTCACACCGTCAGCACCGACTCCTCCATAACAACCATGTGGTCTTGCAGAAAATCCCCCGTCGTGTGCAGAAGAAAAAGAAAAACTTTGCTTTATGTTCAAGAAAGTTATTTTCACCGGTAAAGTAATAATTTGTTTTGTATCAAATTGATTTTTTTGACCGAAAATAGGTGTTTGATAGCTATTATCGGCACGACAGGATGTTGAAGTAAACGCAAGCTAACAAAAATAAGCGCATTACGGTATAATTGCTTTAAGAAATTCTTTGCGACGTGCATGAGTTGTAAAGTCAGCTTTTCTGACCAGCTTCACCTTTTCGTGCATAAGAAGTCATTCTTAAATGAGCATCATTTACATTTTTAATCCAGATCCTAGAGATTTTTAAAGAACAACTGTTAAAATAAGGCAGCAGCTAAAGTCGACACAGATCAGCATTACTCCTGTACGTTACAACTTGAAACACCTGCAGTCGTGTGATTTGACACACTATTAATTCTGCAGTGTGTAACTGGGGGCTTTTGCTCTCTAAGTGTTCTTGTCTAATTGGGCCTGACTTCTCCAGCAGCATCTTTGCAGCTGCTTCCAGGTGCTTCGGCCTTCAAGTGCTCCCACAGTTCTCCAAACATAAGAAAGGGCTGTCAAGGAGAGGTTTGCTGAAGAAGTGGGGTCATGTGACCACCAATGCTCTGTTGCACTGCTCTCCATGGAAGAAGGAGAGCAGCTTGTCTTTCACCATCACCACGCCACTTAGCCAATTCTTATTTTCTTCCTCTGTAATCTGAGCCAAGTATCAATAATAATTTGTTGATTCCCGAGTTTCGCATTGGAACCGTTTGTTGAAAACTCATTTACATTTTGCAGAATTATTTTATTCGGCTGGCAACACGCACGCCTTCCATCTGCAAGAGCAGGTAACATGAAAACACGTGTGACATATAAATATAGGCTTTCTTCTGCTTATAAGTTCCACGGGCACGTCGCACTCTGACCCAACCCAAAAGGCCCTTTTCTCGCCGAAACTACTTATTGTTTCAATAATTTTTAATCAAATCGCATAAATACACACGTTCTGTGCATGAATGAATAAAGTCCACCCACAGCTGTCAATACAGCAACAGTGCTCTCTATTGATCGCGTCTTGACTTTCAGTACATATGCATTTTTTTAAAGCCTATTTATACTTCTTGTGTAAAATTGCTGTTAGATTTCAGTGCATAACATGAAAGAGAGAAAAATCTGGGCAAACCCCTGAACGCGTTACAACGTAAGGCTGGAATATAAACAAAGTACATTATAGTGGTTAATGACAAGAATTCCAAGCAGGTTGTCTTTTTGCTGCTGGGGTCCTGGGTGAGGAACATAATCTAAACAGTTCCAGTAAGACGACCCACACGCAACGATGGGTTAAATTCCATATGCTGCTTTACATGAGCGTCTTACACGGCACTGGATTTTTCAGTAAACTACCTATTTATAACACGCGCCCAGTACACAGATACAATTTAAAGCGTATGTTTAAGTGAATTGTATATTTAACAGAAAAGCTAGAGAGAGTTGGCCATTGCTGGAAATCTTTGCCTCTGGCTGGCAGAGTATGATGCAAGAAACGTGCAAAGGTGCTGGTGGAGTGAAGGAACTAAATACTAATGCAACACTTTGGTCCAACTCCTGAAACTGTTGGTTTCAATATTGATATTGACTTCCTCTCCATCCAGCTTGGTTTGAAATGTTTTACAAATACAAACTGTAGTGGCGTTTCAAAGGCTGTTGTAAAAAACGGGGAAATGTGTCTGAACGTGTCCATTTGGCTGGGTCGACTTATCGCTTAAAACAATGGAAATCCGGGACAAATGGCTTAATCTTATTGTTTTTCTTTTGTGAAAATAATAAGTAAAGCCAATTTTGATCTTTTGATACATATTCTTCATGTTATACCACTGAAGTTCAACGGTGTAGCGTTTAACAATTAAAAAAATTGCTTGGTAGTAGGAATGATTTAATACAACATGCTTTGATGTGACAGTTATATGTATTGGAGTAATGGTAAGAAAGGAGAGGTACTTTTAAGTTATCTTGAGCAAGCCTGTTAAAACAGAATAGATAAAATTAAGGTCGAATCCACGTGGCATCTTCCTACAGGTCCCCTACAAGACTGTGTAGGCCTACCTTGGCATTGTACATCATAGAATAGCAACATGATGAAACGGTATCACAGACCAGCCCTTAGTATGACATGCTACAAGTACAATATGCTAAAAGTTTACAGGTGTCCCTCGCTATCTAAGCTCATGCAGTCCTAATATTCACTATGACAAATTGCAAAAATTTACGCCTAAAATTCCCTCTCAGAGTAGAAAACCTGTTACAAGAAATCCACATCCGAAAAATACGTCCTAAGCACACGGTAGAGAAAACATAACTGTGTGCCAGTCTAGGGGGGGAAGATGTAGACTGTTAGAAATGTTGAAGCATTGTTTTAAGAGAGTGGAGTATTACAAGAAAGGAATGTAATTCCAAAGCAATGTCTGTTGGCCATCTTGGGAATGTTATGTAATTCAATAAGTGGAAAGCAGTGATAAAACATGGATGGTTTTTTTGCTGTATGTATGCATTTGCCAGACAGCGCACACAACTGGTTGCAATAAACATAAAGTGTGTAGTGGATCCCCATTTTGGTCCATTCCTCACCTCTGGGAGAAGTGGTTAAGTGTAAAGTGGAAAATAGACCGGAGCAGTATTCCCCTGGGACTTTCAACCACTGTCAGAAGGAAGCCAGGAAGGCAACAAGGGTGCACTGCAGTTGTATCGTAGCTGTTCTCCCGATAGGACTGCTCCTTGAGCTTGTGCTGTTTAAACGTGTTGTGCATTATTGCTATCAGCTTCCCCACATTATTAAGTGAAAATATTATCTAAGAAAGATTTGCGAGGAAATCCTTGGTGGCCTGTTATATTGGTGTTTAAGAGCATTTTAGAGATATTTGGGGAAATTAGCTGTGGGTTTTGGGATGGGCTTGCAATGCATTACTATATCTCACATTTAAAATAATGAAATATAGGCTCCCACTGCCTGAAAATTTGCTATCCCACGGACTTGCTTTAGATTAGGAGAAGGATGCCTGCACGGTAATAACATTCACCTGCAACAGTGAGCTAAGTAACAGCAAATCTGGAATCAAGCCCCATGCAGAGAAATTTACTCTGAATTTTGAAATCAAAAATGAGGACAACCAGACAAATTCTCAGTATAAATTCCGTTTCACGTGACCTTCGACCTTAACAGATCAGGTGAAGATGCTGTAAGCTAAAGGACCGTTCTGAAAATCTTGCGTCTGACTTTTGATCGTATTCTTTTAATTAAATTCTAATTCCATATTGCATTTCCATATCTACATACTGTAGCACTCATGGGTTAAAAAGGAACATGAAACCACCTGCATAAGTACTGGGATATGTTCAGAGCCACTTTGTTGTTGAATTCTTGTTTTTTTTCAACTTGGTAGCTATTTCCAAGTATTTGTATGTGATTAGTACTGTTTTCATAAGTAAAGACTGAGATTTTATTAAAGGTAGGTGTGAATATAACATGCTTTCTAAACTCCACAAGAAACTTGTTAGATAATGAATGGTATCAAAGCTGAGAAGGAATGGCAGCTAGTGTTTAGGGGGGAAATGCTACCCTCTGGCAAATATTTTTGTATGCACTCTTTGATCACGTAAAAAAATGAACCACATTATACACCGAGGTCTCCCGGGTTTATGGAACAACTCATTCCAGAAATTAAAATGATGCTGTGGGTTTCCCCACAGACCTACAATGGATAAAGCAGATACACTTTCTATTTAAGGGATTACAAAAAAGAAAAAAAAAAAAACTTGGATAAATAACCATGAAAAGCAAATAATATATTATGAAGAAACAGCAAGCAGAGCGTTTCCATGTTGCTTCTTTTTTATCATTTTGTTGTAATCCCCCAATTTATTGAAATTTGCCCCTTCCCGAAAATAATAAGTCTTCACTTGAGTCGATGATCGAAAGGGTTTTTTTGAGCAACTTTTATATATTCTGGGTTTATTTATTTATTTATTTGTTTGTTTGTTCGTTCGTTCGTTCGTTCGTTTGTTCGTTGTTCTGGATATCGACAACTGGTAAAATTATTGCTTTCATATAAGTCTCAATAAAGTCGACAGAACACAATATACTTTCTCACACAAGCATATTGGACTTCTTCCCTTCATATTTCTTTTCCCAGCCTTGGTATTTGTACCACTAGAAGTCGAGCCAGAAAAGAAGTAACGCGAGGTACTCGTATATTTCGATTCAGAAATTCTTTACGGGCCAAATCCATATGAACTGCTCCCAGTTTGTCCTTACTGGGAGTCTGAATTTGAGATCTAGAGGCTTGTCTCAGTTGCCCTGAGACGACTGGATTTATTCTCACCCATCGATTTTGTTTGCTCAGTGCACCCTGCATGGCTGGGATCCTTGGCTGACTGACATTTTTTGCTTAACAAACTCTACCCTAGAGACAAATGGTCATTAAAGTCTTGTCAAGCTCCACGGTAATACAATATGTCCTGTTTTATCTATATAGTCCACTCTCTTTCAGCCTCAGGTTGACAAAGGAGCACGGCAGAGCAACTAAGGAGGGCGTGTCGCGACGGAACGAAAGTTTCATACATTTCCGCGATCCGCTGCATCCGAACGGTTTGTCATCAGTTAATTCGATGGTGTATAAAGGGTGGAGTATGTGAAATACCACACGTTGTTCAGCTTTCCGTTGTATCTAACAAATTGTCTTATTGCTAATGCAATGAATGCCTTTGCAAAAATCGATTAAGCACTTATGGACAAAGCTATATATTTGCACACTTAGGTGCCCCTGCGTTGCCCCTATAGATGGCTGGTATCTAAATGATCTATTCATGTAAGGCATCCTCTGTCAGTTGTCTCTCTGCTCGTCCACTAACTGTTACCTTTCCAAGAGTGAGGAAAAAAAAAAACAAATTATGTGATAGAAAGGAGAAAGACGTGAAGATAGACACACTTGCTGCCCATGGGTAACAGCGGTGCTCCTCCTGCCTTGACCTGACAGAAGAGGAACACAAAGCCTAACCTGCATCTGTCAGCCACACAGCTTCGGCACACAACCAGCAGTCTCAACAGAAGTAAACAAGTGTTCCTCACTAAATGCCAATTTTCTGAGGCCCCAGATACATTTGGGGAGTACTCAAATATCGTGCGTTGCGAACTGCAGTGTGACATGCAAGTATTTGGTAATTACATGGAGTCACCATCTTCCATTGTGGGGAACTCTTGTTTAATTGTAAGAGGTTTTCCCGGAGGCTCGTGCCTTGAATGGCTGTCAGGAGACAATGGGTATCCATTAAAGTCCTGACTACAGACAACCCGTAACAACAGAAAGCACACAATGAGCAGAAAATTGAGCAGGGCCAGGTATTTAAATGGGAAAACTTGTAATATGTAGACATGTAGTCACATATTGTGCACAACACTGTCCTGACTGAAAAATCTGATCCCGGTTGCAATGTTATGGGGGGGAGAGGTGTCTTACATCTTATATTTGAAACATTATATATGCTACGTGTGTGTGTTATGTCTTAAAAATTATTCTCTATTGTCCTCTCAGGCAGTTTTATTGTTTGATATGCCTTTAAAAAATTATAAACATCTGCATCTGAGCTCTTTGTTGTTCTATTTATATAAAATAAATAGAAATATGTAAAAAAAATCAAAAAGTGACATTTTTTTTTTAACTCTGGCTATGTGCTTTTTGCTCCTCCACACGTCCAGGGTCAAATGAATCTTGAGAGTCTCAGCCAGGTGCCCGCTGGGAAATGGCTGGAGATGTGGGCTGCCTGCTGGAACAGAATGTCAGGGGGAGAGTAGTTATATATTCATCCTGCCATCCTCTCAGTGCCATCCTTTCAGCGTTTCTGCTGATGGACCTCCACAGTAACATGCGCATCTTACCATTTGGCAGACCTGACAGTAAAGAGCACTTTATCTTTACAGATGCTAAAGATGTAGGTCTTTTTTTTTAAAAAAAAAATGGCTCGCAGCTAAGTAAATAAAAATATTACAAATAATAGTGTTGAACTGGTCATGCTGGACGTAGAGAAACTCTTGCTCACAGTCTTCCCTCCAGGTTTAATAAAGCAGGTCCAAACCTATCCTGAGCCTAGAGACATCGACTTGTCATTGTTCACCTTAATGTCTTTTCAATTTGCTCCAGGTTCCTCCAAGTCTCTTCACATTAACTGGCAAGAATGAGAACTAGAAATGTGTCCACTAGCAATATGGCTGCAGATAAAACATGACCCCTGCAGTTTGCTGTTGCCTCGTGTCCATTCCAAGCATGTTTTCTTCTTGCCAACGAACTTCATGTCATTGAACTGTTTCCCTGTACAAGAGACCAGCTCTCGCTGACACTCAACTGCCCTACGACACAATTCTAGGGCATCCTTACCACAACACATGTGTGGTTCTCCACCCCTTTTTTGGCCAGCAATTCAGTTTCAGTCATCCTATGGAACCAGGTTGACTCTGACATTCCCCAAAACATTTTGTGCTGCTGCCAATACACTGTTTCACCCAACTACGGCCCCATGTGTCAGAGGAACATCTCTAGGAAAAAGCAGAGCTTCAAACTCAGGTGTCAAACGTAACTTTTCTTTTCTTTTTCATTCGAAAAGCACCATTGAGCCAGGCTCTGTGAAATATTTCTGAGGGGCACAAAGGGGAGACCCTTCTCCCCCTGGTGAAAATGTCACATTTAATTCCGCATCACAGCGGACGAAATGATACGTAGTTTATCAGCGGTGATATTACACAAGCGGTATATAGTCTTCTTTTGAGTGGCGAGGAGAAGTGCTCCCTGACTAGGACAGAATGGTCGCCCAGCAGGTAGACTGGGTTGGCTCTGTGATGGTGCATCTAAGTTCAGGTGTCTGTGTAATTTATATTGTTACTCAGCTTTTAGTGAGATACGCCAGCTCCCTTACACAGTCTAGAGACTATTCTGATGATGCAAAGCACTGACCCAAAATTATTATTATTATTATTATTATTATGATATCAAATGTGTAGGATTGTCTGTGATACACTTCCTAGGATAGATAATTTGGACCTCAAGTGTAGTTAACTGGCTAAATAAGATATCTATATCGATGTTTATATAAAGTGTGTGTCTACACACACACATACAGAGACACACACAGGTGTAAAAAAGTTAAAATTCCCCTTTCTAATTTAAGATTCCATAATTAACAGCTCCAACACTGTGTTCTGAGGTTCAATTTAACCTTAACTCCCGCGAGCATTCTACCCATCCTCTCAAAAATGTATCTCGACACCACAAAGCCGAAACACCGAAATGTCCCGAAATACCGTTCTGCCAAAATAACAAATTTATATGCAAATGAAAAGATAAAGGAAAAAAAATAAATTAATAAATTACGCGCATGTCCAACTATACTGTCATCCTCAGTTTAGCTTTGATAGCCTATTTCACCAAGTACAGCAACTGTCATATGTTTGATTAATCTTCTTTGACATATTATGATTTGTAGGTAATAACTAGTTGTAATTAAATGCCGCGGTAGAAGTCAAAACAAAAGGCTGCAAAGAGGAAATAAAACAAAAAGGGAAGCAGTATGGCATACATTTAAAATAGACCTGGGATTTTGGCCGAATTGATCCAAGTTCTTATCAAAGGTCATTGTGTACAATGCATATTTGATCATCAATAATTCATATTGCAATCATAAATCTCATAGAAATTTATGGCGACGGTTCTTCCGCTCTAAAGGTGACAGGCATAACAATAAATGATTCATGGTCCGTGGGCTCATTAAGTTTGTAAGTCAATAAGTGCTGCAACATCTTCAATGTGGCAAACATGTAATAAGTGGTAAGTAACGACACCTCCACCATCACGATGGACCGTAGAGCCGAGGCCTTCGGTGACATCCGTCTTAAGTCGTAGAAGCCGACTTGAGAAGGATCACATGCCAGTAGGTGGTTTACAAAAGGATAAAAAGAACCCGAGACTTAACTAACACGATTTGGTCTCTCAAGGAGCCGTTGCCGTTACGTAACTGTTCGGTCGTGGACATTTCAAACCTCTACGTTACCAACTATTACCGACTTTCTTCTTGCCCGGCTTTCTGCCAACATGAGCAATCTTTTTTTTTTTTTTTTTGAAAACCACTTTTCAGCACACACAAGAACGGCAAAAATAATTTGCAACGCAGCGGATACATCACATCAAATGACGCAAACGTTGAACAAGCCAAGAGGATTCATCATATCTAAAGAATTCCTTGTGTCGCCTGTGACTGAGTATCTCTTCTCTCGTGTTGTGACTGCAAATATTTTGTCATTTTCTACACAGTATTCTTCTATTTGGTGGCAGAAACAGGTCCCTCTATGAGACAACCTGCTACGCTCTGATTTACAGGTAAGTTGTTTGCTATTTGTGAATGAATGTCAGTAAAAGAAGCTTTTATGCTCCTAAAAATGATCTTTTCTGAAGTGTTTCAAAGAGGAAATACTTTAATTGGTACAATATAGCATTGCATGTTTTTCTATAATAATAAAAATGCAACCTTGTCGTCTCGCTAACGTTGTATTTGATTTATCACACTGCGATAACGTATATATGGAAACGTTGTTCTTATTTCCACTATAATGTCTAAAAATAACATTTAGTCCCCCCCCCTCACCTGGAAGTCGAGGCCATGAAGAGGCTACGTCATGAACTGGACACCAGTGTATTGCACATTAACGTTTTTTGACATTTGAAAATGTGTGTATATATATATATATATATATTCAATTTTTTTTGTTTTGAATAGTTATGCATTTTTGATAATTTATATGAAGGTTTAGTGGCAGACTGCGAAAAATGAGGGCAATTTAAGCTAAGCTGAAGAACATTATCCTTTATTTGATTTAAGAAAACTACTTTGCATTATTTAGATTAAAAGAAAGACTCAAGTTTATTGTCCATATAACCTTGTACTCTGCTTCTCCTTTCTGCTAGGATGTTGTAAGGAGTTGTCTATACGATGATAAAAAGAATTTTAATGCGATTAACCTTTACAGTGATAGGAAGAAAGAACGGAACACAAATTAAAAGCTCATTTAATAAGAAAAACAAAAACGTGTTATTTCCTCTTGATTAGAACCACATGAAACGTGAAACAAAAGCCTTTTGGGGTATATTTGGATAAATGGTAGGTGAAGCTATTCCATTTTCGAACGCATAATGATAATAGCTGCTGCTACCTGCTATTTTTGCCTTTTTATTGTTCGATTTTGCTTCTGCATTTTCAGTCGTTTGACCCGTAACCCAGCTCCTTCAAGAACACTGATGAAAGAAGCCTCAGCAGCAAAACATCTCTACCCCATTACAACCAAAAGTATAACTACTTGACAGTTGCCGGCAACAAATGCAAATCTGTAACCTGCGGTCTGTAACTTTTCTCCCCGTATATTCAATACGCCGTGCGACTGATGCACCTTCACTCGCCACAAATCACCTTCGGGAACAGATTTGCTGGTTCACGCAGAATACGTACTACGTGTCCCAAGATTCTGTCATAAATCATACGTTTGTTAATCAAAACCAGCAAAACCAAACTGCCTCCGCAACTCCGCACGTGCGCATTATTGCGCCCTAAGAGTCTGTTAGAATCCAAACTTTATTGCTCATTTCTGGAAGCGTTTTCCGGATCTGTCCCTCAGGTCAGCCTTATGGAAAGAGGCAGATGGACTAACTGCATCCTCGCTTCTTCTTAAATAATCTTTTGTTTTGTGGTGGATCGTATGCGGGACCTTCTGCCAGACGTTGGCGATTCGCAGAAATACGCCAAGGTAAACAGCGACAGATACGCGTAGCATTCGCGCATCGTTCATCCGTACACCTTTACCCAGCACTCAGACAACAGTGCGCAGACCTGAAAGAATTTGCTTGAATGAGTCTTCAGTTCCACGCATTTTGGGCTGCACCAAGACACAACTAATAACTAAGAGGAAATATATAAAGCACAACCTGTAACTAAGGGTCATAAGGGAAATATGAAGAAAATGTGGTGGTAAAACAATTTGAGTTTTGCTTACGCCGGGCGAAATTCCCCAAGTGTTTAATTACGTTGTTCAACAGTTGCTGATGCGTTCTGGAAAGCCAAGTTGGTTAAGTATGTAATAAATTTTCAAACTGCTAAGATAAGAATATGCATGCTGTATTTCTCACTAAATTTAATGAATGAATTAAGCAAACAAATGCCCAGTCGCTCGATTCCTTAATATCATCAACTGCCTATCATTAACTTCCAATAAAAACATTAGTTGTCAAAATCAGGCTTATTTATATATATATATAGAAAGAGAGAGAGAGAGAGAGAGAGAGAGAGAGATGCTGCATTTGAGACACCAGGCATCGAAATAATAAGGTTTAAAAAAAATTCAATGCACAATAAATGTGGTGATGCAAACGTGTTCAGAAAAAACGAAACCACTGGAATAATAACACACCTGCACGTGTCTCTGGCTTCAGATTATTTTTTAGCAGTCTTTTGTAACACAGTTCATTACAATATATGGAGTATTGTATTTATTACAGTACACTGTGTGGTGTTTGTTGATCTTTTTAAAAATTAATTTGGTTTTTTTGTTCCTTTTGATTGTTTTCCGATAAAAATTTGCTGAAACCAGAGTTTCTGTTCTGATAGGAGGATATAGGTAATAATTTTCAAGAGCTGTTATGCTGGAAATTCGGATATAGAGAGTTTGGAAACCGAAGGATTGCTGTACGTGAATCCGTTAACCTACGTCTCAGTCTATGGTAACTTGAATATAAACCACCCACTTCAAAATGCATTTTTTATTCAAAAATACAAATTTAAAATATACTTGTCCAATACAGGGTTATGGTAGACCAGAGCCTATAACCCAAAACATCAGGTGGGGTACAGTAGATGGGGTGCTAGTTTCTCTCAGGGCAATAATACACTCACTGAATTATGCACACACACTATAGGCAGTTCAGCCACCTATGCACCTAACACATATGTTTGGACTGTGGGAGGGCACTTGAACGAACCCCTGCGAACCCACGGACACTATGCAAACTCCAAACAGACCGAGCACGCGTCAGGCCTACATCCAAACCAAAAGCCGAGGAGCTGTGTGGCCCCAATACTATCTACTGAATCACCGTGCCACCCCTGTCATTTCTAATCCTTGGTTATGTGTGTTATAATTAAAACAATGATCTGTCAATTTAGATAAAAAAAAAAGCTTCCTTAAGTAAGTCCTTTATAAATTTCTTAACTGCTGCTTTTAAAAGCTTTACTGTGGTGACCGTTTAAGTAATCTATTCTATACACTGAAATCAATATCTGCTTGGCACCATTTTTATTTTTTTGGTGCAATTTGTCTTACTTGCAGCTGATTTATCCCAGCTTGTTTGATGAGGTACAGCAGGAAATCCCGAGAATATCTCCAGTAAAAAAAAAAAAAAAAAAAAACCTAGCAGCTTTTACAAGGAATAAACTGCTACTGCCATTAATACGGTTTGAACCGTGCTATTTATCGGTGACACATATCTTTATTTTTATCAAACTGTCAGTCAAAGACAAAGTGACTACTTATTTAATGAGGAACATTTGTCCTAATAAACACTCATTACAGACATCAGGATCAAAACTGTTCTCTACTCCAAACAAAACAAATCCCACACGCAACATATTTAATAAAGAACGCAATAAGCCGCCTTTGCCGAGTTGATTACAGTTATCTAACAACAGAAGTAATAACCAAAGCCCACTGCTGGATAGGGAAGAAAATAAATTCGTTTTATTAAGGTCTGTTTGAGAGCTTCATGCTACTCATCTGGTCTTCTAATGTGGAGGACCTGAACCGATCTATTTAACTCCCAGTCTTGTGCTCAGCCAATAGCACAACACACCAATAACTAATAGAAAAATGACAAACGCATGTTCCTCAGAAGAAAGTTTTGGTTGCGGACACTACCTCTTTGATGTTTGCCTTCGCACTGATCATGGCATACCTGCAACATCAGACAATTTCTCCCTCACCCCAGACAGGAGGAACGGAGAAGTGGAGCTGTTATGATTGATGACATGCCTCCGCTGGTCTGGGCTCCCTTGCGGACAAACACTCTCAGCCCAGCACTAATTGGACAACACTGAAGGTTCCCTCATGGAGGCCACCCAGAAGAACCCCATTTGCTCTGATTAAGACTGTCTGCAAGCTGTGGTGTTTCCGGGATGCCGAACTAGGAAAAAGCAGCTTTCCATGAAAGCGAGGTAGCAACACGGTACCGTCTTTTGTTTAACACGCAGAGCTCGGTTGCGGACCCGCAAGCTTCTCTAAGCGGCAAGAATTGCGGTTTAAAAAAAACTGCAGAATATCGCAACGCTGAAAAGGAATAATTACGAGGCGTTCTTGCCGCGACAAAATGATAGAAGCGCAACACAGAACAGAGCGATGTTTTCAGTGGGCTTATTTCCAAGCGTCGCTCCATTAGGAGAAAGTTGAAATCCGCATCAGTCGCGCTTCCGACACGAAATAAAATGGATATGATTGCGTGCTTAGCGCAAAAATAACTCCTACAGGTTTTTACTATTTCACAACAATATGCTTCTCAAACCTGTAACCCTCCGATTCAGTTTCTAAACCATTACGGTGCATGGCCTGCGGCACGTGTCAGCACACAGACAGCACTTTTAGCACTTTTAGCAAAAGTTCCTGAAAAAATAAAAAACATAAATAAATAAATATATATTTTAAAAAGGCAACATCGTCACACAAGAAGATGGCTCAAGTTTAGCACTGTTTGCCAAAGCCCTTGCTTAAGTGGAATAAAAATTTAAAAGTATCCAGATCCCTGTTTCATGTTTGAAATGAAGACAAAATGCATTCCAAGTTGGAGTTCCTGTTTACATCATGAAAGATTAGTAGAAGCTACACTGACAGTGCATCCGGCAGAGAGCGAAAGAGAACAAAGTGTTCAGTGTGAAGAAGGATGGAGGAGGCCTTGAGTAACACAAACTCATTGACAAACATGAAAAAATCCAACCAGCAGTGCCAAGACAGGGAGAGAACGACTAAGAGTTTCATAACAGATGGGCATGGGCTCACCAAGGGACCCCCAACACAACGCCCTGCTTGAGGAGCTTATTTCAGATGTAATCGCTGTTAGAAAGAAAGATTCTCTGTTTTAAGGTGACCTGCAGCTGGATGCTGCAACTGACACATTTATCAAGATTTGGATCCGGCCACAACCAGGACCGATTTTCCTCACGCCTTGCAGACTGCGGTAAAGCAAATGTCCCCAAGTGCAGCAAAAGGTCTTCTCTTTCCACCCCGAGTGCACGACTTAAGAAGACGAGGACCGTAAATGGCGCGAAGGGGATGCTTGCCGTGTTGTGACTGAGAGCGAGAAGCTCCACTAGGATGGAGAATTAAAGCCTTCGGTGAAAACTCTCATTTTCCCCTAAGCACTCGCAACACTATTGCTTCCACGTAATGACAGTTATTACCAGGGCTGGAGAGCAGCGATTAATATTCACAGCATCACGTAGGTAGATACAATGCAGCACCACACATACCCCAAATCACCTGCGAAAAGGAAAACAGATGTTCTGCTATTATCCATTTCATAATACTTTATGGTCATAGTTAATTATTTCCCTGCACTTGATATGCGGGCATCAGAGGTGATAGAAATTACAATTAACTTTGTTT
Source organism: Arapaima gigas (assembly GCA_900497675.1). Classification (NCBI taxonomy): domain Eukaryota; kingdom Metazoa; phylum Chordata; class Actinopteri; order Osteoglossiformes; family Osteoglossidae; genus Arapaima; species Arapaima gigas. The sequence goes on from UFQX01000788.1 coordinate 48,487, forward strand.
TTTATGTCACTTACCTTATTATCGGCATTGAACCTTTACTGAAAAAGTAATTATTCGTATAATTGCGCTGTTTACCAAACAACTGAAATGTTTAAGTAAGCTATTGGTGTTTATAAACTCAAGTTGTGCACTTGTTATTAGACGGCGTTTCTTGGCTGCATTAAAGTGGTACTCAGACAGCAATTGGCTATGAAGTGGAAGTTTCGAATGTAGCCGGCAATTCTGTGCTTTATAGCATAGCTTGGAGTGTCCGGAAAGCTTGACAGATAGATTCTAAACGCGGTTCAGTATAAGCAAGGTTTACCTCATTTTTGGACCACGCCCGCCTACACGACACCAAGGAACAAAACTTTAGTAGCAATAAAAGCGAGATCATCGCAGAATTTAGTTACATGGATAGAAGATATAGTTGGGCCATCGGCTACAAGCGTACGCTTTTTTCGAGGATCCCTTGGAAATTGCATATCTAGTCCTTTTATTCCAGTTGTACAGTTCAGCTGGCTTTGGTAACAATTAAATGTGTAGCTGGACCTTTTGTAAAATATGATTTCTGTGGTTGAAGGCAGGGAGAGAGAGAAAAAATGCACAGACTGGTGGAGAAGAACAGAGCCAAGTTCCTGTAGGACTTCCAGGTTGAGGCAGATAAACAGATACTGGGCAACCAACCAGATATAGAAACAGATGAGTGGGAGAAAACAGCAGTGGTAGTAGGTATGGTGATATTGAGTGATAGAAACAGCAGGAAGAAGGGTTATGAGATGTTGGAGAAATACCACCGATTGAGAGAGGAACTGGAGAGAATGTGGAAGGTGAAAACCAGTGAAATTCCATTGGTGGAAGGAGCACTTGGAGCTGTGACCCCTAAGCTGGAATTATGGGATCATCAGATCTGATGAACAACAACTTTGGTTTTAATCCAGAGAAGTGCAATCCTAGGAACAAAAAAAAAAAACCTAAAAAGCCTTTTTCTATTTGTACCCTAAATTCACTCCCCACATTGAAAACCTGCTTAAAAAATTAAAAATCAAAGCCTGTGCTGCCAGAAATGTTGAAGCTGTGCAGAAGTCCACACGAGAGGATGTACGATGTTAACAATGGGGAAGTATTGCGAGGAGCATTATGGGAATTAAATGTATCAAATAATAATTGGTTAATTGGTGATTTAAATACTTTATATTATACAGACACATTTGGTGCGCTATTATATAGGTGTTTAAGAGTGTTTTAATGATATTTGAGGAAGGTGAAAGACTGGGAATGCATTATTATTTCGCCAGTTAAAATAATGAAATATAGGCCCCTGCTATCTGAAAATCCGCCCTCTGTCACATTTTCGGGAAAGTTCTAGATTCGGATAACAAGGAATGGCTATACTGAAGTTTCTCACATAGTGAATTTCTTAGCCCTCACACTGCATCTTTGTTCAAAAGACAGGAAAAGTTTACAAGTTCAATATTTTCATCATAACGTGACGAATTAGCAAAAGTTAGCGTTCTGTTCATACATTTTATAAGCATATATTTATAAACTTTCCACTTAAATGATTTGAATAACTCTTACAAAACACAGACTTTTGTTACGATAATGATCAGTGTGGGAGTTTTTGTGCCTGTCGCTGTTGTGACCCCAAGACCACCTAGAGGTGTAGTGGGGTGTAGCATCAACTGTACTAAGTTATTAGTGAATGAATTGAGAGGACCACCAGTGTGTGTGTGTGTGTGTGTGTGTGTGTGTGTGTGTGCCTGTCTATATTTCACAGTGCTAGTGCAATTTTAGGTAGGATTTGGACTCTTGATTTGTATTATTCTTCAAATATCTCTCATCACTCCAACTTAGTCACTTCAGCTCACTGGTTCCACGGGTTTAAATGCAAATAAGTTTTAAGTGTATAATTGAGATGCGAAAAGGCACTTAAACAAACCAATTGTCTGATTCAATGTTTAATTGTAGAGAAATGGTTTCCAGTAATTTTGTAAAGCAACAATATGGTCTTATACTGGATAACCATTTCATCACCACCATTGATTTTTTAATGTTTATATGTTCTGGCATTACTTTTCTTTCTCATTTGTTCAACAATTTTATACACACACACACACACACACACACACACACACACACACACACACACACGTATAAATTGTCTAATTGATTATTTGTTGAGTATCTCCAACCTTATATGGTTTCATACTGGAATTAATATTTCCAGAACTATTACAAAGACATGCTTTCACAGGAAATCCCCAGACGAAGGAAATTAAAGAATTTAATTATCCACAGTTTGTGACTTAAATTTGTACTTACACATTACAAAAATTTAATTGGATTTTCAAAGATATCTTACAAAATAGCAGCGATTTGATAGTCAAATAAACAGTTAGTGCATGTAATTTCATTGTGAATTTAAGTTCTTCTTAGTGACACGGCGTGTTGTAGCTCTTATCGTACTTAAGGAAGCTCTTTTATCTAAATTATGACATATAATCATTTCTTTTATAACAGGGTTCAGGAATGAAGGGGTGGCATCGGTTTGTATGTGGACTTTAAACTTGCTCAGTCTGTTTGGAGTTTGCACAGTTTCCATGTGTTCAGGGGTTTTTTTCAAGTTCCGTCCCACAGTCCAAACGTGTTAGGTGCATAAGTGACTGAACTGCCTATAGTGTGTTTACATGATTCAGTGAGTGAGGCTCTAGCACCTCATCCAGAGTTGTTTTGAAATATCAGCATAAGCTATGGAATATCACTTTGTGACAAACAAGGTCTGACACACATCAGAGAACAATGAACTAACAACCTTTTTAATTTGCCCCGAAAATGAGTAGGAGGGAGGACAAGCCTGGCGGAGGAGGGAAATGAATTCTCCCATCCCGCGTGCCTGAACCGATGAGAGAAGCCGGCCCTTATTTCTCTGCCTATTTCCCATTATTTTAAATGAGGAAACATAAATAAATAATGCGCTCCCAGCTCACCTGAAAACACGTATATAACTAAGACCCCACGGGTTCAGCATGATAAAACACCAGTTACCTAATTAGAAAACACTTAATTGTTGCCTTTAATTTGCATTTTTATAGCACATGATACCGTATTTACAGTACAGGACATTTCATGTATTAGTCCCTCCCGGCGTCACTACGTTAGGCACACGAGACGAGAAGGTTATGCAGGGGGTTTGGAGCATCTGTGTCTTTATTTCGCATAACAACAGGCATTTAAATAATTTGGTTTAGGTTTATTTTGAAAATGGTTTATTTAAAAAGGTTTATTTGAAAATGAAATGTGAAAGTAAGGGAGTGATTAGTACAAGTTGCGACAAAGCGAAAGAAGCTGAAACAGCTGATAAGACACCAGTGTGGGCGTGTTCATGTGTGTGCACCTTGCTTTGGATAAACTCGTAAATGAATACAGTACAGTTTATTACAATACATACAGGACTTTTTATTACAGTATGTTACTCAGCGGTATTGATTAGTTCATCTTTTTGCATTTATTTTGATACTTATTTGGGTTTTGTTTTTTTTAAATTATGGATAAGCTTCAAACAAAAATTCATTATAGCAAAAGGTTCGGATCAGATACCGATACAGGTATTAATTTTCAAGAGCCGCTATCGCAAAAATTTGCATATAGACAGTTCAGAGACTGAGGGATTGTTTTATTCTGTGAATAAACACCAGATCATTTTCGCAAAGTTGAATTTGCCTCTTGTCCTGTTTACAAATTACTCAACGTGTTACACCCTTAAATAGCTGTTAGACAACATTTAGCGCTCGCTAAAATCAACTAGCTACATAACCTGTATTCTTGTCAACGTTTCCTGGCAATTTTCCGCTCCAAAATATACAGTTACCAAGCCAGATAACTAGCAAACAGGGTATAAATAAATCAAGATAAGATCATATAACTAAGCTTGTAGAGTTCCACTTTTTTTGGATTTTTAAACATCTAGATTTATTTATTATTAAACTCATTTAGTTTGAGTTGCACATCAGATTTAATTTATTGTCAGGATATGGCAAAACTGCATATTGTAGATCTTAACTTTGGTACTGGATCGTGGCATCAAAATGCTTTATACTCTCTCAAAGTTGTACACGTACTTTTCAGTTAAATACTGTCGGGCTGCTGAACCCCACATCTGCTATACACAAATGCGGTTTCCATCATTCAAGCTAGGTTTAACTTTTTTTACTTCATTTAGCTGATGGCTTTCTTCAAAGTTACTTATAATGTTAAACTACTTACAGTGACACCCATTTACACAGCTGGATAATTTTTATTACCGCAGTTTATGGTGTGTACCTTACCGCAGGGCATTATCGCATAAGGTGAACTCTAAGTCCAGACACAGCAGTTCTACCCAATATTCCACCAGCTGCCCCCGATAGCCTTAAATGCTTACGATGATGCATTTACATGTAGACCTGTGCGTATTTTCCAAACCTTTTTGAAAAACGTATAATAATGAGATTTTTATTATTACTTCTTCATTTAATCAACACCCTTTATTATTTAATCATTCAACGGATGTCTTTTTCTCCAGCAGGGTCATTTTTACTGGGTGAGGGTAAGGGCTCAACTGTACTACAACAGAAGTTGGATTTGGATGTGGGTCCTACAAACAGGCAGCCGTAAGCAAACTCATAACTACCCTGAGCACAGTTCTGGCGATGCGGAGAAGCGCAGGGCAATGAAGCTGCCCTTGGATGGGACACCAGGCCACCGCAGGGTGACCACACATACTTTGAGCAATTCGGAGTGACCAATGAACCTGATGCGCGTGTCTTTGGACTGAGCTGAATTCAAAGTCGCCCCTGACCAGCCCAGGTGCTCTGAGACAGCAGCGCTGAGATTAGTTCAATTCTAGGTGTGGTGAATGTGTTGGAAAAAGCTCCTCTTCACTGGGCTAAAAATGATCATTTGCATTCAAACAGTGAACCACCCAAAAATCAACGATTATTTTAAGCAAAGTATTCTGTTTTCAGCATACACCGAAACACAAATTTTAATAGTCACTTGAGGACAAATAACAGAATAAATTCCATTAATTATTTTTGTTATTCCATGTTCTGTATGTGAACTCTGAAATTGACATTCCGCTCGTCATTGACAATAATGGGTTTTGAATCCCAGCAGAACTATGCCGGCTAAATAAAAGTTAAATAAAAATAAACCGGTCATAAAGGCTTCTGTGGCACTTTCTCCGATTATAACACGTCTCCAAATATGTGACTTTATGGGGTGATGCAGGAACTTGAATGTCTAATGAGACCAGTGGAGTGGTTTGAACCCGCGTTTCTGTTCAAGGAATTCCTGTTGCTCAGAGTACCTTCTATTCTATTAGTAATACACATTCTGTTAAACATGAAATACGACCTGAAATGGCTTTTTTGTTGCTGTAACCTTTGTTGCCTCAGAAAAAAAAAGCAGAACTGTGCACAACTCTTCTCAATCTGCTCCTCAGATGTGCCTTCAGTGCTCACGATCTCCCCAGCAAACCTGCCTGGAGTTTGATCTGCGCCCTTCTACTCTGCACTTGTTCCCAACGCCAGCCCTGTGCTCCGTGTGTTAAACCCACCTCCTTGTCCCCCAAGTCCTCCGTCCTCCACGTCCCCAACCCCCCCGGTGTCTTCCAAGCCGTCAGGCTTCGACTCATCGAGTTGCTTTCCGAGTCTCATGTTTGCCTTTGCGCTCAAGTTCTCTCGCCTCCATCGCATCCGTTCATCTTTGTTTGCACTCTTTCACTGTATACACAACTCCTGCAATCGAATCCAGGGTCGCTAATCGTCGGCCGGACGTGACAGTCGCAATTGTATGCAAGCAAAATACGGTGATTTCAAAAAAAGGCCTCTTTAATTTGAAACACAGGCAATTTGTCTGCATTTACCATCACCAGTCTATCCTTCTAACACTTTTCCAATCTATACTTTTCATATTCATACAGTGCATTTAATTTTAGCTGCAAAACCCTGATTATTTAACTATGTGCAGCCCCCTATTCTCTGACAGCGAGGAACTGCGGGGGATTAAGTATTCCACATTTTTAGGAGGACATCACCAGAATACTGACTGGAAAAGCTGCATCTATAGCAACGTTCCCATTACCATGCATTAGTGTTTTTCTTTATTGGCTGAGTGGAAAAGGCATCCATGCAGGTGTTCTCAATGTTTTTTTTTTTTTGTAAAGCTCTACATCTTATTTCAGGCATCCTGCACACATAATCTAATATGCCTATATGAATAAAACATGGTGCTGTGCAGAGTGCTGCCTTGTTAAAAAAATTTCATGATCCATAGCAAGGAATGGAGTAGCTCTTAATAGCTCGCAAAAAAAAAAAAAAAATCTAATCGTGACTCCGCGTTCTTTTGTATAACCTTTACATTAAACCTGTTCTCACGATTGAACGAAAACCAGCGTTAAGCTGGCCGTTGTCTTTTTTACGATAAAGTTCCTTAAAACAATGCTTGATATGTGCGTCATTTGTTTGGCTTTGCTGTTCGCCATGCTGGGGTCCAAATGGGGCAAAAAGACTGGAGGAAAAAAGTAGTTTGCTCAATGTTTTAATCCTCTGCGACAGGAGGGAATAATGAAATGTGACGAAAAAAAATCTCCGAAGAAGCAAGTCTACATCTAAAATTTAAACAAGGCCAGTTTATGCGCGATTTTAATTTCTCCTGGTATTTATTAATACTGCGAAGCACCGAAGAAATACGTGAAACCAACTGAAAGGCAAACTCAGAAGCAGGTGGCCTAAATTTAACTCGTAATTATTTAAAACTTTTGGGAATTCACATCAAATGAGTTATTTTGCAATAAGATAATGGTCGACATTTTAAACGTCTTTATTTCCAGCATGAGCCATAACCCAAGGAAAAGAATTTGCCATTTAAATGTGTAATTGGTGTATTCTGCATGTCTGTTACTCCAAGGGATTTTTTGATGATTGCCATGAATAACATTAGGGGGGAAAACTTCAAAGTCCGGTGTAAAAAAAATTAATAAATTAATTTAAAAAAATGCACTACATCCTGCCTCGCAGATAGGTTCCCTTTGGTTTTGCTATTAATTATGGGGACCAGACATTAAAAGCTCAATTGCTTCAACTAAGAAAACCTGCTCCTGAACATTTTCTAAATTATTTCTATTCTCTTATTTTAGAGGGGGAAAAAAAGCCTATTTAATTTCATGTTTAAATGAGGAGGCGGGTAATTAATTGAATTTTGTCAGCTTTTGACAATGTGGTGAAGCGTGACTTTCAGGAAAAACACTTTCGGCAGATTGATATCAGCACCTCCACTGCGTCCGTAACTATGGTTCCTGTACCCGAGAGAACCTCACTTACTATCAGAAACTTGACTATCTCCGGGACTCCAGTCCAGAGTCTTTCCTGGGAAATACGCGGCGCAAGGCTGTCCGGGGTACGTCGTGGAGCGATCGCCGACATACGCGTGCACCGAATAACGTGGAACACGTGTCTTCGGACTGTGGGAGGACACCAGCGCACCGAGAGGGATCCTACTTGAACACAGAAGAACATACAACCTCCACACGGGCTGAGGATGTGAACCTATGCTGGAACGGGCGGCAGCACTTCCTTCCTTACCGGCCACCGAAGATCAAACACACTTTGCTAATGAAAGAAGCCGTTATTTCTGAGGAAAGAACGAATATTCAAATTTTATGCAAGATGTCACATGAAGTAGTACAAAGGAGTCTATTGGATAAGATCAAAGTTTCTTCTTTCATTTTCTTTTCTAAGCTCGAAGAATGACCTAACTATTTCGAATAGTATCAGAATAATAATCAGTTCATTATTGCTGTCATCATTTAATATCAGAATACATAAAATGACCAATATGCGGTACAAAATGGCCAAACTTGGGAAGTACATTGAAACAATACACTCCTTGTATTTTTTTTTATACAGTACTGTGCAAAAGTCTGAGGCACCTGTGGGGAAAACGCTGTAAAGTGAGGATGGTTCCAAAAATAATGTCATGAATACTTATTAGTCAATAAACCTTCTAAAAAGTGCAGTGGGCAAAAAAACCTCAGTCAGATCAATATTTGGTGGGACCACCCTTTGCCTTTAAAACAGCATCGATTCTCTCATGCAAACTTGCATCTGGTTTAAGGTAGAGGTTGGTAGGTTCTTCCAAACATTTTAAAGAACCACAGTTCTTTTGCAGACTTTGACTGTCTCTGCATGTCCTCCCAGACTGACTTGACCATGTTGAGATCAGGGCTCTGTGGGGACCATACCATCTGTCACAGGATCCATTCTTTTGCTCAACATAGTTGTGTATGACTGAGATTGGGTGTTTGAGGTCATTCTCAGGCAGCAGAATGAATTTGGGACCAACCAGAAACCCCCCTGATGGTAGATAAGAATCTACCTGTACTTCTCAACAGACATTAAAGTTGCACCCCATATCACTTTTGCACAGTACTGTATGTATTGTTTTTTTTTTTTCAAAAGTAGCTGCAAGTGTTACCTCATTTGAATTATATGCAGTCTGCCCAGGTTACATCAGCTGCAAAACTACATTTTAATAATTCAGTGGACGGTGTATCAGGAGCATTCAGTAAAGAACAATGATTGGAACAATAAAAATCTTTGTCTCAAAGTTCCAGAAGATGACATTTCAGCCTCCTGCATTTCATCATCTGAGTTCGAAGGAAAGTCAGCGATGTCAATTAGGTAAAGAAGAAAAGAAAAAGGATTGAACACGTCTAAAAAAATCTTATTTATACTGTTCTACTTGTCACAGAAAGTCTCGGATTCTGTACATCCTTAGTCTCAGTATCAACACCATAGATCAATCCAATTGTATTACCTGTTTTTGTTCTGCTCGCCAATTTGATTTGGCGAAGAACGGTCTACATTCCGAAATCAAAACATTATTGCAAAACTGTCGAGGCACGTAAACGGTACGTGCAGCGTCAGAAAGAGAATAAAACGTAGTGCGAGGAAAGATATTTATCACATTTTGTCTGTGAACGTGGACAGCCCAGTATGTCTCTCCTGGAAATTGCTGTGAGCAGGATGTGCTGAAGGATGAATGTTCCTGTTTGCCAGCACCTGATGGCTGCTCTTCCCAGAGTTTTATCATGTGCCAAATTTGGAGAGATGACAGGAGCGCGTCGAGAAACATCGTTTTAAAATCTCGATAAACCTGCCACTTGGTGCTGCAGTCAGGTGCAACGCGACGAACGTCTTTACTCAGACAAACTGAACGCTGAACACGGACACATACCACGTACGTCGAGCATAAGGAAAACGTGATCAGTAAATGTCGGCAAAATACCTACGATGTTCACAAAGTTCCCTTAAGAGCAGGAGAACTACTAATGCAGGTGTATTCAGTCATTTCGGCTTCACGTATATGTATCGCACCCACTTGTCCTAAACTGCCAGAGATATGCTGCGGGAGTTTAGTCCAAACACACTCACTGTGTACGTGTTTTTTTTTTTTTTTTTTTTTTTTAATTTTAACGTCTACATAATTAGGCCTGAGTTGTCAGGATATACATGAAATGGTGTTACATATGCTGTGAATTTAATGAATATTGAATATGTGCACATGTGCCCTCGTAAGCACATTGAATGTATTTTGTATTTCATGTCGCTTTTGGGAAGTAATAATAGTAATAATCCTTGCGTCTGACCATCACAGGGTAGCTGCACACACACACACACACACACACACACACACACACACACACACACACAGAGGTTCCTTGTGTCACAAACATTCAAGTTATAAATCTTCAAAGATACAAAGAGTTCCCAATTAATGATTTATTTTTACTGTGTTTTGGTTTCCCTGTGGATGTCCTCTGGGTGCTCCCGTTTCCCCCCACAGTCCAAAGACATGTGATTTAGATTAACAGGTCAACTTTAATGGCCTGTAGTGAGAGAGAGAGAGAGAGAATGTGTGTGTGCGCGTGTGTGTGGGGCTAGGCCGTGACAGGCTGGCGTGTGTGTGGCCAAATTATGGATGGACAGAAGCACCATCAAGTCAATCCCAACTCACAGTAACCAACAGTGTGCTTTCTGAGGGAAGGGGGTGGTTGTTTGCCTCCTTGGCTGGTTTATGAGGTTCAAACAAGGGAAAAACAAGGGAAAAATGCAAACTCCACACACCCTGAGCTGGACTCAAATCTTGTGCTTTGCAAAGAGCCCCAGAGGCGACGATGATAATGATAATGACAATGTTGTCAGCAACAACAACAACAGTAACAATAATAATAATAATTTATCTCCATTTTTTTCAACATTAGATAGTATTAAGTGTGTGAGTCAAATACACGGATGAACATACTAAAAAATGACTTACATGAAGTCGTTCAGATAGCAGCTGTGCCACTCTGTCTAAACAAAACAACACTAATACAATATGACATGGAATCATCTGTGGATTTAGATCTTTTTTGGAGAAATCTAACCTCATTCTTCTTCAATTAACGTCAGCAATCCAAACCAGCTGGATAGTGCCAAACGTCTATCATACCGCTTTATGTGTGCAATGAAGAATACGTTTTTTTTTTTGTTTGTTCCTTACCTCTGTGGTCAAGAGCCTATCCCAGCAGCATTAGGTGTAAGGTAGGGTGCACCCTGAACACGGTGCCAATTCATCACACAGTGATCAGTCACACATATTCACTCACTCACTCACTCACTCACTCACTCACACATACAGAGACTAGAGGCAATTTAGACTCCCCAGTTCACCTAACTCACATGTCTTTGGACTGTGGGAAGAAAGAGAGCAGCCAAACCTCAACAGACACAGGAAAAGCATATAGATTCCACACAAACATACAAAACCCAAACCAAAACCCACAGATGAGGATCTGCACTACCTGCAGAACCTCCACACCACCCCTGATCAGAAACCTCGCTGTTTATTAGCAATGACATTGCTGACAACATGTGGACAGCAGTCAGTGAATGACACTGAATGGCTTATCTGTCTAGTGATCATCACATTTTCTAACCTTTGGTTGTTTTAAATTAATTGTTTACTGAAACTATTAGTATTCTGAGCCACTATTTGCTCTGAACAAATTAACTCTTGGTTTGCTTAAATATAGGTATCCCTCGCTATCTGGACTTTTCCTACCCAAATATTTGCTGTAACAAATTGCAAAAATGTGTACCCTAAATTCAAACACTATAACAAGTCTGAATCTCTAACATTTCAACGCCTGGGCTATCGAAAACGTTCAGGTTGCACACGAGTGCAAAGAAGAGGGTGTAGAGCACTGGGAATGTGAAGTCTTAAGAGAGTGGAGCATTATGGGATGTGAGAAGGATGTATGTTGGCCATTTTGGGTAAGTGACTTAACTGACATCATGTATGTATTTGGCGGAAAGGGCACAGCTATAAAGTTCTTCACAACAAGCGCAACACGCTCTGTGGTTCACCAGAGCCATGTGGTTCAAATCATTACTCAACCGTGGAAAAAGTCGGTGGAAATTACATGGGAACCGCAACTCCGGCCTTGCAGTTTTCAGCACGAAACTCCCACGATCAGAAGCAAGAGAAAGCTGCGGTCGTATCTCAGCTGTTCTCTCAGTAGCATTATTTAAATGTGTTGTACATCATTGCTATCGTCTTCCCCACATTGCTGAGTGGAAGGTATATTTATTACGTATCTTTAACATATTATTTCACCATTTATTTACAGTACGGTACATTTTTTGAAGTGTAGTGGGAAGACATAATCTATAGAGTATTGTTTAGAACTACACACAAATATACCCATTAATGAATCCATTAGTGTCAAGAATGAAGAACTTGGTGTTTTAAAAGCTGTGTATTATACAGAAATCCGTGGCAGACTGTTGCACATGTGCTTAAGAGTGTTTTAGTGATATTTGGGGAAATGAATTGGTGGGGATTTTCGAATTCGCTCAGAATGCATTAGTATTTCCCCATTTAAAATAAGGAAATAAAAGGTCCCGCAATCCAAAAAATGTCCTATCCGTCACGTTTTCAGCGACGTATTAGGTTCAGACAACAGGAGATGCCTGTGTTTATGTTTGTCACATATAGTGGACTTCCTCAAATGAGTGTTTCCCGGTTTAAATGTTTTCACCATAAGATGATTAACTAGCAGAAGCAAATCTTCTGCAGATATATTATATAAAAGACACAAAATAATGCCACCAATTTGTACATACAGCTGAAATGGTTGGACTAGCTGGCGCAACACACCGCTTCTGCGGAACTCTGTAGCAATAAAGATCATTAAAGAAGTTTTTGTGTCTGTCATTTGCATAGCATTCAGACTCTTGACTTGCATTATTCTTCAAATATCTCTCATCACTCCAGCTTAGTCACTTAAGCTCAGTGGCGGCGCAGATTTGAATGCAAATAAGTTTTAAATGCATAATTGGGACGCGAGTAAAAGGCACTTAAATCAATTGCTGCATTCAGCCATTAATTGTTGAAAAAAGTTTTCGCCGATTATATAGAGCAACAGTAAATGGCCCTGTGTTGAACAACCATTTCATCACCACTTGATTTTTTTTTTTTTTTTTTTTTTTTTTTTACTAAGTCTAACTTCAGTTTTAGTCCTAATGGCGGAAATCAAAGAAAGAAACAAGAAACGTGTGCCTCTAAAATAAACTTGTATTTATACATCTCTGCATTAAAATGGATTTTTGAAGCTGTCTTGCGAAATAACACGAGTTTTGAAGGTACAAGAAAGAGTACGCATGTGATTTTATTCTGAAATGAAACTCTTCTTCCTGGTTACAGACTGGTGTACCTCTTATACAGCTCTTTCATCTACAAATCCATTAATTCTAGAATTCTTAAAGCTGCATACTAACTAGCTTGCTCTTCATTGGGCTCCTAATCCCTGCGCTCCTTTTTCAGTGTACGGCAAACGCGCTCGGATGCCTGAACAATGAACTTTACCGATGGTATTACCATTTTGCAAGTAGTGGTGAACTAATTTCCATTTCAAACCTACACGCCTTGCAAGAGAAAAGGACAAAGGAGCTGTGTCATACTGGGAAACAGAACGCACACACGTGGACTTCGGAGTCTCCGAACGCAAAAGCACAATCGCACAACACACACATCTACAGAACCCCAACCGCGGAACAAACGGGCACAAGATCTATAAGACTCGCCTAGTTACAGACATCGAACGCCCAGTTGTCATGACGCCCCTAACAACGCGACAACAAACCTGGATTCCTGAGGCCACGTAGTCATGTCCCATGAACCAGCTGTCACCGGAGTATTTAAATAAGTAAATATTTTCTAAAAGGAAAATGGAAGGCGTAGCAGGTAAGTCCGGGTTAGGGTGTGTGGAACTTGCACGATCTCAGTCAGTGCTAAACAACCTCGGTTTCCTCGCTTGCTCATGACACCACAGCGGGTCTCACGTCCAGGGATTCACTGTTCAAACATCTGCTCATCTTTGTATTGATAAAATCACATAATGTAGAAACGTTAGTTCTAGTTCTATTTTAGAACATTTTTTGGGGGGCTTGATTGAGTAAAAATGTGCATCTGCAAAATACTTGTAGTCTCAACCCCTGGTAGGAGGAGCGGGTTTTAAATTGTGCTGACTTGCATGTGACAGTTTTGATCAACTGTTGAGGGAACAGGGCTGAATACTTGCCCCTGGTGACGTGTTTGCCTGTTAGAAGAAGGGGTTTGGGGTTCTTCGGGCTGAAAGACCAATATTTCCACGTACCTTTCCTAGCTGTAATGTCTTGGGGGGGCACTGTGTTCTCATAAACGCTACATTACGGCAACAACCTCGGTGTCTTTATTTACCCCGTCGATGCTCATAGCTGTGCTCACTATGGTATGCAAGTAATGAAAGTTAAGTCCTTGTACTTCAATTTAATCTAATCAGAAAGAAACACGACAGTTTTTTTTCAGTGTGACTTCTAGTTTGAGTCATAAAAAAAAAAAAAACAGTTCCTGTACAAATAATTTTTTTTTTTTATTCACGGTAAGTACCCATAACGTTGCCGGCAGCAAGATAGGCCCTGCTGTTTTCACCACTGAATTACGGAAATGTCTAGCACTATAAAAAAAAGTACAAAACAGTAGGTTGCTTGGAATATCTGTTACCTCGGAAAATAATGATAAAATGTTAGAAGCACATTTAAGGATTTCATTTAAACGCATATGAAAGGGTAACATTTTATGGGCTTAAACAAACAGAAGTAAAAGAGATGTAATGATCTAATTACCTTTTGGAAATGCCACGCTATTCTCCTTAGGAGATGCTATAATTTATGCTAGTTTGAAGTGCACGCATTTTAGACAAAATCTATTCAATGATCTGCACTTCTGAGGTCTTGGGATGGGAAGGACCATGAACAATTGGAAGACTTTACCATAATGGTCCTCAAACCCTGCAGTATTCTCATAAAAGGAAAGCATATACCAGCAGAGAAGAGTCCTTAGAGTCATCCAGGCGGCACCTCTTTCCCATTAGCAAGGATCTATATCACTGAGTGCATATAATCGCAGAATGATAATGCAGCACATTAGATAAATCTTGATTTCCAATGGCACCTTGGACATTCAACACGGCGAAAATGTCCACTAAGACCTTTAGGCTGTAGAAGTCATCAGGTAAACCACGTGCAACCATGAATCTGCTGAGAAAATAGTGCGGGATGAAACGCTAGAGGATAACCAGCATACGCAAATCGGGGCTCAAAACCAACAGCTACCCGCTTTCGTCAGTGGTCCAGAGCTGCCAAATCTTGTGTCAGATACATTCGTTTCAGCCTTTCCACATTCTCTTATGCCACCCTTGTAATTTCTCACTCCATCACTGGTGCCATGTGCAGAATTGTGTTCTAATATTCTGTTTGTGCAAAACTTATGACTCAAGCGAGCCCATGAACTGTGATATTTAGCTGTCACACACTTCACTGTGACTTGCTAAAGGGACAACGCGCACAAAGCTGATGACACACACTCGACTGTTTTCAAGCTAGTCGTAGTGCTTACCATTTATCTCAGTTCAGTGTTTACTACTTGAACTTCTAAGTATACAGCTAGTGTGGACACAATAAATGAAATACTAATAAAGATTTTAAAAAACTGCACTGACCAGTCAGGGTTGTCAAAGCTCCTCCTTCCCGAGTTCCCGACATAATGAGCGGTACGCACCGATACCCGAGTCGAGAAGTAGTGGCATAATGTGAACGCTGTAAGAGCGAAGCTGAACCACATCAGAGAGAAATATTCAAAACTGAAAACACCCAACATCCGTCTACGCCTCCTGTGCGTCCGTGTTCAAATGTCAAATATCAACGTTCAAGTGCGCGTTTGTGATTTTGTTCACGTCTGCTTAGAGGGTTACTACAACAGTTCACTGCAGTAACAGTCTGTTACAGTAGCAACATTGTACGGTAATCCCTTCAAATCTGAATCTAGTTTGTCCCTAAATACACACTGGATACTGAATTTTGCAATACTGAATGCCTATTTCCCATTTTGAAAAACCATTTTTAATAACAATGACACTCCCAGCCCATCAGAAAACACCTATCAACCCACGTTCACCATGATAAACACCGCAAACACCAGCCACCTAATTAGAAAACACCTCATGTTGTCATTTATTTGCATGTTTATGCCGCGTGGTGCAGTGTATAGAGTACAGGACATTTCATATAAAAAGTTTTATACATTAACATTAAATTGTGTTGCAAAATGTGCAGATACACGAGCATTGTGAGGTTGGGTGCGTGGATCATTGTACATCCAGCCGAATTATCCAGTAAATGTGGTGATGCTGGGTACTTTCACAAAGTGACCACAAGACTCGCAAGGAAGAGCAGAAACAGCTGATAAGACATCGGCCGGGATTTGAACTTTCACTTCCGGTAAATTCATAACAGTATACAATACAGTTTATTACGTGCATTTTTTAATAGTTAAGTGTAAAGTACTTTTCAGTATTTATTAACAGATTTTTTAAACTTTTGATTTTCGTTCACATTTCGTTTTTTTTTTTTTTCCAGAAAAGCTTTGGACAAAAATTTGTTATAGTACAGTGCGCATATGGATACCAATGTTTAGGTGTTAATTTTCAAGAGCTGTTATAGTAAAAATTTGGATGTAGAGAGTTCAGATACCAAGGGAATGCTGTACTGGCTATCTACTTTGTATTTCGTTTTTTATCAATAAGAAATGAAATTTAATGCATCGTGCTAAATAAAAAGGAGAAACTGGATATAAACACATAAATTCATATAACTTATCTCATCAATTGTTTGGTCATCAGGTAATAGATGTTTTTAAGTGTTCTTTATCGTTACGAAATGGGTGTTTTAGAGTGTCAGGGATATTTTGGAAAAATTAACTGGGGTTTCCTGGAAGAACCCGGAACAAACCATAAATGATTCGAGTGATTTCCGAGAACCAATTACATTCACATATGGAAACAAGTCTATTAGTGTTTTGTTTTAAGAACAGATGCTGCTGTAACTCACAGATACATGGTTTGGCAGTTCAAAATGTTTACAGCTGCTGATAGAATGAAAATGTACATCGAAATACATTCCAAGGAGAGGAGTAATGAAGGGCTGTGGAACAAACAAAGTACCCAGCGCTTTAAGGCAGGTCTACTCTACATATTTAGCTTGCTCACCCAATACAAGTGGCAGCTGTAAATAATACATGACTTGTACTTTTAAGTACCTATAATGTCCCTTGTGGTTTTAGGATTTTAAATTGGTGTTTGAGAGAAACCATAAAGCGACAGACCAGACTGCCAAGTTTGGCTTTAAACTTTGCTGGTTATGGTCCGACGGGCATAAATTTCACGAAAGGACAAGCTTGTAAGTCTCATATTTTAATGAAATTTTAAAGAGTATACAAGCAAACCACAGTCAGCCATTATAAGTGAGTGAAACCGATATGACAAAAGTCCTATTTATCTGTTACTGTTCAGACTGTCTTCATTGGGTAGCATTTACGAAAGAAGCTGACAAATTCGGTCATTACAGAACACTTGTTCAATGTTTGTGAAACACATACTTACGTTTTATACAGTGTCTGATGTAATGTATAAACAAGACTTTTTTTCCCCCCGAAGATTCTAGTATTAGTTTGATAACAAGGGAGGTTTTACGTTCTAATACTAACATGCAGACTAAAAACACCAGTTAATGATGCAAATTCTGTATCTCATGCTTCAGTTTATCGTCTGCTTATTTAACTTACTCCAATGTCCAGCTTTTTTCCAATGGAGTCCTTGACGTGTAATGCGTGAAATTGAGAAAGTGACACACAGAAGAGTTCTACGGGAACTGGAGCTTGTGAGAACACGACTGTGTTGTGGAGGAGAAGTATTCGATCGAACCCACGGCCACGCCCAGCTGTCAGTCGACCACAGCGGACGCCAGCACGAGCGCATCTCCACGCCCGCATGCAAGGTTCTCCACAAACCCACCGCCATCCCACCTCCACCTCTCTTTTTTGCCTGCCTCACTTGATGGCCTCTTGAAGCCCATGAAACGTCCACCAATCATCTGCCCGAACATAGAACTCTGGGTGTGTGTTTTTGTGTGTGTGTGTCTGTGTGTTGCAGAGGAAACACTGAAAACTACTGTACTTTGCTGCAATACACAGACCACTGTGCTCAAAATACAGCAAAATTTACCCAAGGAGCTTTCCCAGTGAATGCAAAACATGCAGGAACATCCTCTTGTGGGATATTTTATTATTTATGATTTTGTGACGAACACTAGCTGTGGACTACGTGTCACCATACTGCTGAATGTTTGCTGATAAGTTCAGCCTTGAGATGTAGTACTGGACATATAAAGATTGTGCTTCGGCATCACTGAGATGAGTTGGAATAAGAGCCCTGCCTCTTGACCGCTGCGTAAAGCCGGTCATTGCAGTTTGTGAGAATTAACTGCCTCCATTAGCTACAGTCCACTGTGATATCATTCACTGAAAAGAATTACATTATATTATCCTTATTACTAATGCAACTCTTGTCCGAAAGAAGAGTTTGAATCTGTTTTTCCCCTCGAGTTGTCGGAATGTGGGATGAGGGAACTATGAGGTTTCTTCAGATACTCCGGACTCTTAAAAATTCCTGCATAATGAAGACATGCGGAAGGGAAAAAGGGAGAAAAAGAAAACTTCCAAGCTCCTGCCAGACAGACAAAACGCTAAAGCGAAACAAGAAGTCTTGAAATAGACGTTTTATTGTACTGATGCGAGGAGTGCCCACCTTAAAGATTATTTTCCATATCTCAGTTCAGGCTTTCGAAAATACGACGTATTGTTCTTTGCCACATTTCGAAAGGACCCTTAATTTCCTTTATTCTAATGCCAAATGAAATGCAGTGAAAGGAAAAAGAAGTATTTTATTTCACAACTATTTAAAAAAAATATATATTTTTAGAAGCCCCCTAAATAACCTATAACTGTACATGCAGGCACTTTTTAAAGAAAATAATGTGACTAAAGCATCACAATAAATCAAATGACGACTGGAAATATTATGAAAAATGCTATTAAACTAAAGGGTTTGGATTTGATGCACTTGACTAAACTGCCTTCAGATGAGATGGAACCACGAATGACTTGTGAATTTACCTCTTTTTAGCAGCTTTGTTCAAACATCATCTTCAAATACCACTCAGTAATGGTCAGTCGTGACAAATAACTTAGTCACATACTAACTAGTAACACGAAGGCTGCAGGTCGTGGAGCCTGTTGTGATAATATGTCAACTTAGTTATATTGGTAGTTAGTTGAGAACGAGTAATAGTTGAAATAACAGCAGGTTGTGCATTGAGCTGAAGGTCCTTTGTTGAAATCCCTTGCGGTAGACGCATCCCAATTGGTTGAGTTACAGAAAAAGAAATGCAAACAACGCTGTTACAAACGGATAAATAAATACAAAGTCCTTCATTTACAGCAGTCTGCCCTGGCCGAACATTTCAGAAAGGTGTCAACAGCAACATCTGAGCAACTTAAGAGTTAAAGGTGAAAGGAACCTTTTTGAGCAATAAATCTTAAATGTTTGCTTTGTGAAACAGTTTCGTGACTAAAGGCCCAGTGTCTCCTTATTTGCGCCTGCTTTTTGAAGCTCGTCTAAAATGCCACATTCATCGCACAAAACAGAGCACTTTATAAGTACATTTCATGAAAGCTGTATTGTTGAGCATCGCCGTGCATATTTCCATACAGCTTTCCAAACGGTCACCCAGTTACAGAAAGGGCTTTGTGTCGCCAACTTTAAAAGAACGCAGGCTTAGGCAGCTGACGCACTGTGTGGTGTCATTAATCCCGTCATCAGTTGGTGACCAATTGTCCCCCGGCACTCATCTCTTCACACTGCCCCTTTGAGATGCTCACAGAGGTTCCAGGAGTAACAGAACTGGACACAGGAGTCATAGTCTGGCCAGTGTACACTTGTGTGATGTTACACTGAGCATTAGACACGAAGTGGAGGTTTGCATAGTGGGGTGATTTAAAGTTCACATAAACAAAACTACTGACTGATGATGCTTGCAGCTTCACTTTGAGGCACACGGTGGAACAAAAGTCCACAGTGAATGCATTCTGGAGTAGAAATCTGGAAGGTGGTAGAGATTCACCAGGCAGAGTGGCTCTGATGCAATGCAACTCAGGTCCCTCACTTGAAAGTAGTTCACTTAAGTTTCCATATTTGCCTAAACTGGACCCTTATGAAAGTGTACTGAAGGTCCCTGTACTGGTTACTACACACCTTTGTGGAGGACAAAGCGGATGTATCAAATGTTGTGCGATCGCAACATCTTCCACAGGGATGTTATCGGTAGCACGGCTCATAATACAATCCACAGAGAAGAGCTGGATAAAACGTACCTCGAAATCCTGCATAGTCACAAAGAAAATAATAATTTCCCCGATTTTGTGAGGAGCAGAACACTTATCGGCTCACGTTTTATCCGGCTCCAATTTAATGTTGCATATTCACAGGAGCAAATGTATTAAATGCACACTGAAATGTTTTCTGACCGGTTCGGTTTTTGTGCTCTGCTTTTGCTGGTTTGTATGCGAAGGTGCTGCTAACCTTCGCGGCCGACTGGTATGAGCAGATGTTTACATTAAACCCGTCGCGTCTCCTTTCACGGCTCCCCAGAGAAGCTCCAGATTCCTTAACTCCTTAACTCTGCATGTTGCAATGCCGACACTGAGGGACACCACCACTCTCACTGACTCCTCGGGGGCACGTGTGGTTTATACTATATAGGAAAAACAAAGTGTTCTGTTAAAACCAGAATTACTGACCCTGCATTTGCTCTCAAGAACAAAAAGTTCTAAATCCTTGGTTGCGAAACGTTTGGATGGTCTTGGACAACACAGTGGGTTCATTACAGTTCATGAGGAGGGAGACCATAGTCAAATGTGGGAAAGGCGGTGGTAGAAATAGATGCCTCCTTCAAAGGAAAACATGGAATAACCCCGTGTTAAACAGGGCACGAATCGGAATATTTCTCTAACAACTCGACTGTAAATAGTGTTCATGTTATTTTACATAGTGGGTGGATTCAAAATCCATGTCAGTCCGTGTGGAGTTTGCATGTACTTCCCGTGTCTGTGTGGGATTCCTCTGGGTGCTGTGGTTTCCTTGCACAGTCCAAAGATACGTGTTTCAGGTTAACTGGTCGGTCTAAATTGCCTGTGAATGTGTGTGTGATCGTGTGCCTATTTGACCACCTTGCAACAGACTGCCTTCCCATCCAAGAGGTGGTTTCATAGCCCAATGAGCAGTGATTTTGGGATGGACCACTGCCATCCTGACCTCCATAAGGAGGTTAGTGATGATGGATGGATGGATGGATGGATGGATGAAGAGGTTGTGTGTTTTGATTGTAGATTTTGCCGTTGTGCCACCCGTTAACTGGAATGTATGTGTCAGCAATGAGGTGGGCATCATGAGCCCTAACCTCAACACCAGCTCCAAAGTAGTAGGAATGTGGTTTGTTGGGCTGAAAGGGCAATACTTCAGTTTGTCCCCCCGACTGTACTCTTTTGCTGCTTCATCTTGTAATAAACGCTCCATTACAGAAAGCGCACTTTTCTTCACTCTTCTCCTTGGTAACACCATACGTTTCCCTATCCGGCACCTGGTATGTTGACTTTTTGTAGTTCAGAGTTGGCCGGTTTAAAAGAAGCGTACTTCACTAACGCACCCTGTGGAACAAATACCGTTTGGGCGCAAAAGAGGGAACAAACGAAATTCAAAAAAGGTCAGCAGGACAGGGGAGATGAAAAAATCGTGACGACGGTTAAAGTTTAAACGACAGAATTTATGGCGACGGCGGGATTATCGCACACATTTTCCGCCGCCTCGCCGAAAATGCTCCTCTGGGAGTTCCGTTCCTGCCGCGGGGGGGAGAGAGTGACAAACGGAGGAAGAGCGACAGGTTAATTATTTGTATACTGTATTTTCCTCAATCTTTCTGCGATTGTCTTGCTTTCACGGCTGGAAGATTTGCATGTAAGCCACTTTCAAAAGCAAACATTTTGGCACTGATGGTGTGGTTAATGCTGATACGAACAGCAGCTTCTGTTTACTTCTCTCTCCAGACAAGAAGCCGTGGAAAGTGATCCCCTTGATCGCGAACAATGAGCCCAACTATACGAACGCAGCGTGCTTATCGTGACGTAGACTCACGGGTAAATAGAACGCATTGTGAGCGCAAGAATGTCTCAGGATTATCTCCAGATCCTCCGAGCAGACACGGCCACGTGACCAGCTCATGCCGCCAAGTCGCTGACAGTGAGACTCGAGTCGGCGCAGGAATTCTAAGGCCAAATTAAACAAATATGGTCGGTCAGAAAAGGGGGGCCGCCACGGCGACTCAATTATAAATACTAAAAGGCTCTTGCTGCTGAAATTGAAAAGCTTAATTACATTTTTGCTCTCAAAAAAAAAAAAAAGTTGCCGAATTCAGTATTAAATAAGACCACTGAGTACCTCGATGTGTACGAAATAGCTTTACAAAGCTCTGAACGTAACAGGTAAAAATCCTCACGGTCTGCAGTACTTCTAAAAACCAGCATATAAATACCCCCCCCCCCGATGGATGTTGCTGCTGTATAGATAACTCGAACTTCCGCATTAGACGTCTCCAAATAGACGTTGTAAACGGCGTGAACTTGTGCTATTAACCAGAAACCGCTATTCGGTGATGAACACATCCCTCAATCCGAAGCGTAATTCAGCCTCTGAAATCTTGTGCAACGTGAACATTCTTTAACAAAAAAGAACTTCTATTATTTTTAATGAAGCAATTTCAAACCCTCCAAATTGCAAAATCCTAATTCGCCTCGGTGACAACGGGGTTTCGATGCTTTATGTGGAACTCCTAGGTCAGAGTAAACAGTGGTAAACCGTGGTCAGTACAGATCTGTGTGCTCAGTTTCTTGCTTCGGGGGGAACGTTCTCACCCCACGGACAGCGAGGGCTTAAATATGGATGTCTCGGCAGCTACGTGTTTGTTGACCGTAACCTGGCATAATGCATGAGGCTTGACGCGGGGTCCCGGCCTGGGTTGCGTACCGTGGTTTGTACAGCTGCGTACGCTGGCGTGTCCGGAGTGCGTTGACCTGTAAAGAACTGTGTACGGCTGTCGACTAAACTGATACACACTAAAATCATAACTATATCATAACAGTTTTTTCTAATGTTTCTTCAGTCACTGTCCACACACCATGTATCCAGGCATTAGCAGTCCTATGAAATATGACCCATAATATGACTCATAATATGACCCACAATTATGAAAGTTAGTTGCTTCATAAAAATGAAACGACATTTCATGTTAATATCGGAAATTATATTTTAAAAATATATTCAAAACACTTTTTAAGACCGAGTGCTTCGTCATTGATGAGGCACAATAGTGCTTAAAAGTGGGTTATCACTGTTCCGGCAGAATCTCACCAGGTGTCCCCTTCATCCCTGGAACGTGTACGTGCAAAAACAAACACTGAGGTTAACGTGCCTTACGCGTGTGTCCTGTGTCTCTGTTCTGCCTCTTAACACTGAAACTTACTTGCCTGCTTGTTCTCAAAACAACGAAAGCCATTTAAACCTCCTTTCCCCGTCCTCAATGGAAAAACTACCAAGTTGCAGAACTTCCTATCTGTGGCTTCTCGGGAACATATGCAAGAACAGAGAGAAATACACAAGACGTGAGCGGATGCCACAACGAAGCGCGCGTCGCAGGAGCAAACAGGAGTGCATAATGAACTCCATCCATACCTTCGCGAAAAGCACCCCAAAGTAACTGAGACCAGTACGCTGAGATCTCAATCGCCATAAGGAAAATGCGCTTTATCGGTTTTGCCACCTAATGAATTATGTACATAAATTACGGACACTCACAAATAAATTACCATTTCTAATCGGGCAGCGGCTAATCTCACTGCTGCATGACACCTCGGTTACATCAACAGGCTCCCTGTGGAAGGTGGGGGGGGGGGGAGAAATCACTGCTTAACTGCATTGATTCGCTTCAGTTCTTCTTCTTCCACTTGCTAATAATTACCAATGCAGTCCCTCCAATTACTCAGCTCAACTAAACATTAGCCGAACAGCAGTCGGCAATCCTCACATTCATTATGCAAAAAATGGAGG
This sequence comes from Arapaima gigas, assembly GCA_900497675.1. Lineage (NCBI taxonomy): Eukaryota > Metazoa > Chordata > Actinopteri > Osteoglossiformes > Osteoglossidae > Arapaima > Arapaima gigas. Next base: position 72,143 of record UFQX01000788.1, read on the forward strand.
GAAAAAAATAAAACATCAAGACTTGCTTGGACAGATTCAAATTAAAATCTTTTGACCAGGTGAGACGCAACAAAATGAATTATGACTGCTTTCCTTTTATGGTTTCTCCGGGGAAAATAAGGGAAACAGCAGTCTTGATCCTATGCAGGGGAGTTATACCGTCAGCTTAACTTCAAAGCGAGGTGTTGAAAGGGCAGTTCGGCGCGATTATTGTAAAATGGCTTTGATGTGACGTCTTTTTCCGAAATGCGACACGACGTCCGCTTCTTCCGGTTTCGTATTTAAAGAGCTTGGCGCGTCCTTCGCGGCACAGCTGCCCGTAAATACGCACGTACCCGGCGTGCCGTGTACCCGCCGCAGCGCCTCGGCCGGCAGAACTCAACGCGACCCTCGGCCAACCCGCGTTCCCATTCAGAACGTATCTGAATTCCCCAAAGTCAGTCACGGTGTAGCTCATCCAAAACGATGCCTCGCCCCAGATGCTAACTAAACAACAGCCTGCCCTTTGGGTTCCGAGCAAAGCGCTAAAGATGCACACATTTTGACAGCGGAAGAGTCGCGCGACGAAAAATAACCCACCATTTGCGTGGCGCCGCGTGAAACTTCCAAAGTTTGGCTTTGCTACGAAACGCCGAAGAAACTGTGAAGCGACCGGCCGCGGCACAGACCATCGATCCATAGAACGAACCCCTGTGTTATAAGTCTCATCATATAAGCACGAAATGGGCTTTACTGGTAAACATTGTTCCAGGTGCCACATCATCGCTGGGTGCCATGTTGGCTGGATGCAATTACGCGGCGATGCTGTCGCCGCTCCTACAGTCAAGCATGGGCACAAAGGCTAAACGGCTGGTTAAACGGTACACAAGAAGAGTCAAAAATCAACACGCTCAAGCCTTCGCAGATTATAGAAGCAAAAAGGCAATTAGTTTTTGAAGTACATTTGAGGTAATTGCTGCAAGCGGTTCAACACGACTGGTGCAAAGGCGTAATAAATTCAGCACATCGCACTCCAACGTATTCCGCATAAAGATCCATCATTGTGTTTTGCTATAATTTATACGATTTTTAGCACTGAAATGACACGAGGGGCTTTTTGCTAGACGCTTTAAAATATCCGTAATGCAATTTGAATAATAATTTGATTAGTATAATACGGGGTCGTGTTGTAGGCATGCTGTGTGAATGGCACACGTCTTCCTTGCTTTATTTTGGGATCACAGCGGCCCTTTCACGTCCGCGCGAGGAAATTGATGGAAAAAGCACGCTTTTAGGTTGTTTTATTTTACTTTCTTTATCGCCTTGCCAGCCAGCGAGGGTTGACGTATTATGGGAAAATGAGATGAAATTACATTTTAGCCCGCTGAAGATTTAAATTGTAAAGTTCCGTGATCAAATGGAACGAGACTGCATTGTTGGTTCAATATCGGACAAAACGCTGCGACGTTCGGTCCGTGTTAGATGCTTTCGGATCGTTGTTATTACGTTTTTATCATCATCGGCCAGGTTATTTCTTGCTGCCACTTTTTGCAGAACTGTCCACAGCTCAGCCGTGCATTTTATTGCAGGACGCATTATTTTTATTGTTTTTTCGTTCTAGTCGGTCTAAGCTAGACAGCTCCGCTGGGTTGTTAACTAAAAAGTTAAAATTCCCTATGATGGAGTTATGGAACAAAGGCCGACTGGTCCTTCATACTTGGCGAGGAAATCTATATTAGTGGTTTTGTCAGCACCAGGGGGTCCCTCTGTAAATGTGCAGATTTCTGAAGTGTTAAATTTTCTTCCCTGCAAAAAAATCAAAGTTCAGTCTCCTCTTTGTTGAGCAACCATTTGGAACTTGATCATATACACCTGTACTACACCATAACCATTTGACCTGCACCCTGCGCTCTATGTTTGCAGGCAGGACCTGAACATGAACATCTAATCTTATCAATCAGTCAGTCAATCGATCAGTCAGTTAATAGATAGATAGATAGATAGATAGATAGATAGATAGATAGTCAGACAGGCAGGCAGATGAATGTTTTCTACTTTATACCATGAGATACTTTTGGCCTAATATTTCACTGCAAGTCAAACTGCTGTTGATGGTACCCTTTCTAATAATGCAATGTATGACAGACGCAAGTTAGTTCCCCTCAATATCTGGTCAGGTTCGTGATCTGTTAAGCTGTAAAAATGCTTCTTCCCAGTAAATACGTCATGAAGCGGTGGCATGGGGAGGGGGGGGTCTGCTTGGTAAAGCAGTCCTTAAGATGCTGAAATTCAGAGCAACAATGGAAGATATCATTTACTCAGTAAACATTTTTTTTACAGTCATACAGCCTACAAGCTTGCAGGTCATCCACACGAACTGTTGTACATCGCTAAAGCTATGTTAAGCACATTATTTTTTCTACGTATTTATTTTTAAATTTATGAGCAGCATTAGGTTACAACATGCAGGCAGAGATAGTACACGGAGACGCTGTAAACACGTCTGCTTAGAACCATTTCTGAAGTCTGATTTGACTGATATTTGAGGAAAGATATCGGGTGAGAGCAACAGGACACCAAAGAGATAGACAGCATGGGATCCCCAGATATCTATTAACGTCTCTGCAGATTAGAAGAGTGCCGCATATAACAACATTTTCAGTTAGACTTGGGGAACCTTGCTCAATGCAGGAATGAAGGACAGAGGCCTTAACCCGGAGGCCCCATATTCACAGCTTAAAACTTCAAGCAACAAGCGTTATAAACTGTAAAACAAACTTTTTGCAACAACCGAGACTTGGTGGTATCAGCACCTACTGACAATAATTGTGTTCATAAGGAGAGAATTCATTATAGTTACAGTAAAAAAAAAAAAATCGTGTATATTACAGTCTATTCAGGTCTCTGAATGTCCAAGTTTATGACAGGAATGATTTATTATTTCCATCGGATGGTTAATTTCACTTGTGAGAAAACCTTAAACACCTAAGATATTTGGGCTGTGTGGCGGAAAACGGCAGTAAACACACAATGCGAGTAATCCAGGTGAAAATAAACTGCACGTTAAAATTTTTCTTCTGTTAGCTCCTGGTAATGAAATTCCGTGCTCCCAAGCCGTGCTTCCCAAGTTATTACAAGAACCATAGCTTGTCCTTTGATGTAAATTCAATTTAATTCAATTCTTTGTATTCTTTGTAGTGTAATTCTGGTGCAATATTTGAAATGGCTGCATTGTTCATTCCTCTAAGCCTTGGAATGGCATCGGGAAATAATTGAATAAATGTCTAAAAGCTTTTTAAGATTTTTTTTTCCTTCATATTCACCTGTCATTTCATGTGTATTTAAAATGCATGTTTAATTGAGCAAATAAAAGAAAAACAATGTAAAAACGGGCTTAATTGTAGAGCAAAAAGCAACGTGCAATAGCACGTTTGGACCAAAAACCATCACCATAGCAAAAATATGTAGCAACGGTTCTGAATGTTGAAATATCATGACAGGTTATGACAGGCTCTATAGACCAAGTTAAAGTTTTCCAACTAGTTATAAAATCTGTAAAACCCTGGTTCTCTGTTACAGTGTAAAAGAAATGTTTGTATAACTGTATGATCTGAGTGAGTCATACTGTCACTGTGAGACATTTTGATATTTGCATATTAAAAGGAAACTCTTTTTGCTCCGTGTAACACCTATAGGGTCTTACATTAGGTATAATACAATACAAAAATATATACACACACACACACACACACACACACACAGACACACACATAAATTCCTGTGAAAAATGAAAAATGAACACTTAACAGAGTGTTAAAGAAAAAAACAGTTCATTTTCCCCAGGATGCAGACGAACTACATTTATCACATAAGTATAAATGTACACAGGCTTTCATGGTTGCAAATTTAAGAAGCAATTATAAAATGTCATAGTTCTCCATTCAGAAACCCTGTTTTTTTTCCCCTGCGATTCCCTTCCAAGCACCACAAAGGTTTCGAGCAAGAAAAGTCAACATAAAGAGAAATGAGCAAGAATCCCACGTATTTGCATTTTATCTCACCATGTTTGCATCCCATTGCTATCAGGAGCATGACTTTCAGTCACACATAATCCCATTACGAATCCGGCAAGTAAATAACCCAGTTACTGTAACTGGGCAAAAAACAATAATAAATACACAGAAAAATAATAAAATAATGAGCAGTCCAAATCTAAGCGGGTTGTTTTGTTTTGTATGGCACGTATAATGTCGGTTACTTTAAAAAACAGTTTTGTCGGTTTTCAACTTAAGGACCAGCAACAGCAAAACACTTGAATATAAGTCTAAAGTCTTGTAGACTCCTAACTGGTAGCTTCTACCAACAACGGAAGACATGAGTTTCTCACAGGCACTTTAAGAACGCTGCAGCTCATGGGTTTATCAGACCAGTTTTGGAGAGGGAAAAAGCAAATAACTTAAGTTAGTAAGTTCCCATTTGTATTAAGACCACCTTCACACGCCATATTTTGCTCTCTTTCGGTTCCCGCAGCTTCCGTGAGCTCATAACGTCCACACGCGTGCATTTTTCAACTTGACACGATCAGCTTAAAGATCAGTGATGAAAACACCACAGGATGTTGAAAAGAGATTTAAAAGGGAATCAAAACAGTCCTTGTAAGAGACCTTCAGTCTTCAGTCTGTTGGGGTCTTGCAAGGCCAATCTGGGCTATTTTTTTTAAGGGTTACCAATTGCTTTATATGAGAAAGAGGGGCAAATCGCATTGTGCCTAAAGGTCCCCGTCGCAGCCTTTAAACTATTTACATCTCGCCACACCTGCAGACATAGCACTCAGCAAGGCGAATCTGAAACGGCAAAAACTTTTGAACTTCAGCGCTGGCAGACCGCGGAAAGTAGATGCTGGAAAAATGTCTGACCAGGGGGTGGGTGAGAAAGAGGCACGTGTGTGGGACAGCAACCCGGTCGAAGAAAACGGTTCATTATTGCAGAAAAGCAGCCTGATTAAGAACAAATTCTAGGGGGGAAAAAAGCTAAAATGAAATACAAAATTACAGCGATTGAAAGTCCCCATGAGTCCACTCAGTCATCAGATCAGCTGCTATAAATCATGACCCTGATTGTCCCTCCAATGTCTGGCCAGTCTTTATTGTACTAGAAATTGGCACTTGCAATATGGAGCTATCCATAAGACCTGCTCTGATTTGAGCGGTGAGGCTCTGGCCTTACCTACTGTGTCACCACACCCCTAGGGTTGTAAAAAAAAAAAAATTTTGAATAGGCAAATATAATTAGATGGCGTATGGTTTTACTTATTTTGACTTTACCGCACTGACATTTAAGCGGAACAGATTCAGGCCGCTACCACATTCAAGCGGCACAGCGGCAAGGTGGGAAACGCTTGTGCCTTCGTTGACTACAAATTCACACCCAGCTCCTTCTCTGGTGAGTTTGTGTTCTTTATGTGTTTCTGTGGTTTTCCTCCAACAGTTCAAAGAGAAGTGCAGAGGAAGACAATGGAAAACCACTTCTGTGCCCTCCTGAACTGTGACAATGGGTCTATAGTCTACCCCACCAAAGGTTTTCTTCAAAACTTTCTTTCTAATGTAACTACTACTACTACTAATAATAATAATAATAATAATAATATTGAAGAAGAAGAAGACTTTCGATGCAGTCATCTTTTATATGTTTTTTTTTAGCATCAATCATTGTCAATATTAGTTTTTGTAAACACTGCCAGGCACCTAAGTGCTTTTTTTTTTTTTTTTTTTAAATCGAAACGTTACATAACACTGGATGTAAACCTACAACACCGGATTTAAAAGTGCAGAAATGGTGCTTAATAATAACATGTTCTGGAGGTAACGTCGCGCATATTTTGAGAGGAATTCATTCAATCACCAACAAGAAGTATTACGGCCATGGAAAGTAAATTCCTCACATAATGGGACTAATTTGTTCCATGAACTCACCTTGCTAGACAATTTCTTACCATGAGTGGAATGAATGACTATTTTTTATGGGGGGGGGATTCGGGACAAGAAGTCAACTAAATAAAATACGAGAGTATCTATCTATATATCATATATAAAACATATTACAGGGCACAGTATTATATATTATTTTTTACCTTTTTTATCTTCCATTGCCTTTGAAGCTTTCCCCAATGCATTTTGCATTTTCCTTTCAACACTTTCGCCCATCTGACACATTTTGATCATTTGGGATTACTTGATATTTGATTATTACTATTACTTTGACTATTATTTCATTCTTCTTTGCAGAACTGCTTTAATTCAGACACGCTGCTAGGTTTTTGAGTAGATACTGCCGCTCCATCTCTGCTGGGTTTGAGTTAGAGCTTTGACTAGGCCATTCCAAAACTTTCATTTTTTTTCTTCTCACTTATACAGATTAAAACTTGCCTTTGCATCTTGGATCATTGTCTCGGTGGATAAACAGACTATGCTTCAGCTTCAGTTCATGGATGGGACATGCTCCCTAGGAATGCTCTGGTACAGTGCAGAATTCATGGTTCAAATTCAGGTGCCAAGGCAGCAAAGCATCCCCACACACACCATCACACTACCACCAACATGTAAAATACTACATTTGCTTTATGCCACACATAATGGGACCTATGTCATCCAAAGAGTTCCACCTTTGACTCGTCTGTCCATAGAACATGTCCCAACAGGCTTGAGGATCATGCAGGTGTTGTTCTGCAAATGTGAGATGAGCACTCATGTTACTGTCAGATAGCAGTAACTGCCTTGCTTCTGTTGCATGAATCCCATTTTTGTAAAGTTTTACAAAATATAGTTATTGTGGAGTGAAGAACATTGACCTTAGCTGGGGCCATAGATGCCTGCAGCTCTTTAGAAGTTGTTCTGGGATGTATCGCAACTTCTTGGATGAGTAATTGGAGTAACTGAGTAATTGAATGAGTTGAAGTAACTGTGGCATCACAGTCACTCCTGGGAAGATTCACCGCTGTTCCAACTGTTCTCCATTTCGAGACAATGGTTCTCACTGCTTCATCGGAGTCGCACAGCCTTAAAAATGACTTTGTAACTCTTTCCAGGCTGATACACTTCGACAACTTTTTTTCTCATTTCTTCTGGAATTTACTTTGATTGTGGCATGGAATTCTTGTGTAAACTTTGTGGCGACTACTTCACTTCCGTGGTAATGTTCAGTATGTTGTGCTGTGTAGATTCAACAAGACTGGCTGCAGTCACACCGACCGTTTTCATTAGCCAAATGTAGTTCTGGGTTTTGGATAACTGTTAAATAAAACGATTTAAAAACTGTCATACGTTAACAAAGGTTTACTTTGTATAATACTACATTTCGTCTCAAGATGTGAAAACGTTCAGTGACAAATATGCAGTTTATAGGGGAAATCAAAAAAAAAAAACTTTTTGACTGCACTGCACTTTAATTGATGGTTGCAAGACTGTCAATGTGATAGAGAAGAAGAAGTAGGAAATGTATAGTTGCTTTGGCAATGGAAGAAGTGTAACCATTTTAATAAAATGCATTTTGATAAAACAGCACTCACCGTTTCCACAGTAATAGCAGCAGCTTGACTAGTACAACTGATGCCATTCAATATAATAACATACCCTTTGTGAAAGTAATTTGAAAAATGTAGCTGTAAAGTATAAAAACATGTTGTATGAAAGAAAGATGTAAAGATTTATTTGAATCAAAGGAACTCCGACTTCTTGTGTAATGTCTGTTATACGTTTACATTTATTCATTTAGCAGATACATTTTTCCAAAGCTTCGTACAACTCTGAGTCAACAAAGTGTATGTCATCAAGAGAGATACAGATGCAGTAGCACATTTATATATATATATTATATGTGTGTGTATGTATGTATGTATGTATGTATGACCTTTGACCTAGTAGGCTTGGAGGGGGGTGGATCTGGGACACCAGGCCTTACTGCTGAGCCTTCTGGAGGTCTCGTGGGCCTAAGTCAGCGAAACACCGATGAAGGATGGTGCCTACCTGATCACCCCGGTGAAGAGCTTACAAGGTGGCGTGTTAGGGTGTATAGTGTGTTAGGGTTGGAGGGGAGTAGGTGGGCAGGTTGTTAGGTGGGTAGGGTAGGGCTCTATGCTTCATCCCACTGGGTAAGCGCAGGATATCTGTCAACTTATCCTGTATATCCGTAATAATACACACGCACACACACACACACACACACACATAAAATTTTACTCAAGTAATTTTTTAAACTTTAACTTGAATAGTATTAAACTAGTACCATATTTATTCGATTTTATTTTGGTTATTCTGCATGCAGAAGTCAGCTACTAAAGACTATTTTCTTTAAACTAGCAATTGTTCAACTTTGAGATGATGGCTGTGCACATTTCTGATGCACTTAAAGCAATTGCATGATACCTAAAAGCAATTGCTGAGGAAAAAAAAAAAAAAAAAAAGCTCCTGGGCATTTTTAAGGTCTAACACAACACTAAACGGGAAGTGTTAGTCTCAAATGTCTGTGTTTAAAGGCCTTCTTCAGATCAACAGCTCACTCCCCCTGACCTCTCCATGGTTAAGGTAAGCAAAATGGAGATGAAAGGTCATTAAACAGGAGCGCGTGGATGTTTTGACAGAAACACTAATCCCATTAATCCTACAGTCGCAGCAGCAGCATGTCGAAGGACTTTGCCGTTTCATCAGCTCTGACAGAATGAGGTGTGGTCTTGGAAACTCCTCAGCTATAAATGAGAAGATTCCCTTTTCCCAGCGGTCCTTACATTGAAAGCTGCCTGGTGTCTCACACGTGCAGAAGAAGACGCTCTTCTGTCGACGTTACTGCTCGGCTGTCTCGAGGAAGAAAAGAACGTTTCGTGTAGATTTTGAACTGCAGGCTTTTTTAACCTGATGTGAAAATCAGGTGAATAATAAACCCGGATGTATAACGAAAACATAATAGTAATGATCAGTTTTGTCCACCCTTGAACTTTATTGATATTATTTTAAATATAGTTTGGGTTTATTATAGGATACTCTCACTCTACAAGGTGAAGGAAACTGACTGACAATTGGAGTGGAGTAATCTTTCAGTATAAATTCTGATTCATCTAAATGAATCTGTCCCTCAGAATGTGTCTGATACCGAATTTTTTCATACCGAATGCCTATTTTCCATTCATTTAAATAGGAGGGAATAAAGTGCTCCCAGCTCATTGGAAAAAAAAAATCACGTTAGTGCCACTGCCAACATTTGAGTTGTGATGTTTATTTAAAAAATGAAATTTTGATAAAAACATTGCAGATAGCCATTTAATCCAAAAAGACCAGCGGCTTTTACCGAGTGTCATCGAATGAAGCGAAAAAGGGAGCCCTGTGAGGTTTGCTGTGTGTCAGAGGGAGGCGGCTGTGTCAGTTTTCTCCGTCAGAGGTGCGGCGGAGCCGTGGATGCGGGGCAAAAAAAAACTCAAAGCGGAACTGTTTTTGCCTTTGTGTAATTTTCTTTCATAAATCTCTTCAGAACCTGTGCCAGCATCTTCAGTTGTGCTGCTGAAAGCAAAGCTCCTGTTCGTGTCCTGTTCATATTCCACAACTAATGAGATCATTGCATTTGCATTCTCTGAAACTTAGGTTAAAGTTGTTCTTGTGCAGAACAGGGCGGATGTTAGGTGGTTTGAAAATCCTTCCTCCTCCGCATCTTCCTCTCAGGGCCGATGGACACCCGCTGAATTATCCGGCTTAAATCACAGTAAATGTGGAGACGCTGTGCGAACGCATTCATACAAACCGAGACTAGAGGGAAACAGCTCATAAGACACCAGCGCAGCTGTGCGCATTTTGAACTTTTGCTTTGGATATATTCACAATGGAATAAACACAGTTTATTACAATGCATACAGTATTTTTTATTTCAGTGAGGTATTTATTTGTTAACTTTTTTACATTTTTATTTTCACTTAGATTTTATTATTATTATTATTATTATTATTATTATTATTATGGGTAAACTTGGGATAAAAATTGATTATACCAAAAGTTTCACTTTGGATACCGATAATTCGATTTCAGTTTTCAATAGCTGTCATCGTGAAAATCCGGATACAGAGAGTTCATGTGCTGAGAAACTGCTGTGTTTGAAATTTTGTGATGTTACGCTAGATTTTTACTCTGACAAGACCATACCAGTTGTATTTTGTTCTTCAGTTTCTTGATGTTTGAAATGAATAAATAGTGCGTATATTTATCCTTGAAAAGACTAACCCAGTGTTACTTTGAGGCAAACTGTGCTAAATGTCAGCTGAGCAGGTAAAGTTTAACACATATAGACTTAATTTCAGAATCAAATTCTGTCTCAATTTCACAATATAAAAGATAATGTGCTCTGTCTGCCAATAATATTTTGAAAATTTGTGAGGCTGTACCCTGCCTTGTGCCCAGTACTATATAGCAGTAGCTCTAGACTATTGCGACTATAACTGAATATATGTTGTTGAAAAGGCCAGGACAGAATGAATTTGCATATTTTCTTAGCTTTACATACTGGAACCACTTCTCTTGAATTCAGACACTCAGGATGAATTGTAGTTTCACTAGACTAATGTGTGAATTATTTCAGATAGGCAGTGAATTGCATGAATGTCAAGCAATGCCATGAATCTGGTATTTATATGGTACTGTTAGAGTCAATTTTTCTTTAACTGTTACACATTCCATGACATCGCCTGCAGCAGGGTCATCTGTGCCAGAACTGATGTCATTTTTCCTGCCAACAAATATGTCATTTATAAAGTGAGATGCTGGAATACATTAGAAAAACACATGTCAGCTACCCAGTGAGTTATACGCTATACAGCAAAAGTTCCATTCAGGACACCGGACGCACGTCTCCAGCGTTCTACAACAAATGATTTTGACTGCTCATTTTGAAAATTCAAAATGAAACCACGGCTAACCGCATTAACTGCAACGGAAACAAAACCGCGCAAGCATTATTTCATTTGTCGAGGGAAACGCTGTCAAGAAACAAGAGTACGCAAGAGAAGAGGAACTGCTTCGAAACAGAGAAGCAGTGGTTGCGTGTCAAAGCTCACCTTCTGAGACACACACTTAACAGCAGAGAGGTTACAAACATTGGCCTCAAAAATTTCAGAATCATAGAAGCAAATTAACACCTGTATGACCCAGTCGCAATACAAACTGTCCATCATAACTTTTACAAAGCTGGTATTTATGGTAGTGCTGCAGTTCAGAAACCACTTGTATCCACAGCCCGTGGTTTAATATGCATAACCTGAAATAAAAAGGACAAATCCCAGGCTCTGAGTGATTTTAAAGTGATCACCTTTTCCCCTCTATTTATACCGGTTTATGATTAGAAAATGTCAGAAGATCGTTCGACTCATATTGCCCACTAAAAACCGTGCTGTACACGTTAGGAGAGCCAGAAAATTGTAGTCACTGGTTCACTCGCTTGCTTTGTATGGTCACATAAAGATTTCGAGACCGTGATTTCATGATGCAAACTCTGTTTGCTCTAAATGTTCTCATATCTCCTGGTGATAATATTCAAATACACAGCTCAGCGGACAGAAGAATGTTTCCACGAACAACCGGACGAAGACGATCACCTTCCGTTACCTTCCCGATTAAAGTCAGTGAGAAATGTATAGTTTCTGGTCAACACTGTCGACACCCTGGCATTTTACGCATCTCACGAAGAATAAGTTCAGAAATTATTGGAAATTTACCAGCTTCCAATCATAATATTTTAGTGGGATGTCCAAAGTTAAACGACAAAAAAGATGTCCGCTCTACCTACACGTAGATCTTCTTCCCAGGAGAAAAAGAAAATATGACCCGGACAATATGAAAGGCACCTTCCCTAATACTTGGGTGCAAAACCCTTGGGAATCGTGACCGTTTTCAAACGTTTCTTCTACCTTTTTGTGGTTGGCTTCTCCTACTCTTCTACTGCAATTTGTTGTAGCTCTTGAACGTTTGCAGGATTCCTTTTATCAAATGCAGATTTCAGCTCTTTCCAAAGGTGTTCATTCAGATTGAGATCAGCAAGCTCTTCTAACTATACCTAATTTTCTGACACTCTAAAATTCCTTAGTAATCCTCTGATTTCACGCTTCTCTCACTGTGTTCAAGGACTCCAGTACAAGAGGCAGCAAAGCAGCCTCACAATATTATGGGATGTCCACCATCTTTACCTGTAGGTAGGTTCTTCTTTTCCTTAGAAGCTTCATTTTGCTGCCAATGAACAAACCACTGGTTTGCATTTCGAAAAATGATCTGTTTTGATTTCATCAGTCCACAGAACATTTTCCCAGAAGGATGTTGGATGTATTGCGGATGATAGACCTAAAATGCAAGGGTTCAAAAAACGCTGACCGGAACTCAAATTGCTTGTTATTTTGTGACCCCTTTGTTGTTTCACAGACTCCATTTTTCTAAGAATCCCTCAGATTTATAGCCGCAAATGTGCAAATTCCTGGGTTTATCTACCGGAGCATAAACTTTGATTTACAGGGCTAACCTCATAAAAGATGTTAAACGTTCTAATCTAGTATATGATATATCTAAGTGTTTATGTTTTCATTTTTTTTTCGAAAGTTTTCTAACCGTAGCAAAAAAGCCGTAACATTTGTCGATATTCTGGCTTCACTTTTTTGGTAAATTGCCCACAAAATTGCACAGAATAAATATTTAACCTGAATGAAAAACTGAAATGTTTTTTTTACTAGCAAGTAACAATGCTACTCTGAATGTCTCTTTTGCTCTATCGACACACACACACACACACACACAGGTTCCTTGTGTCACAAACATTCAAGTTATAAATCTTCAAAGATACAAAGAGTTCCCAATTAATGATTTATTTTTACTGTGTTTTGGTTTCCCTGTGGATGTCCTCTGGGTGCTCCCGTTTCCTCCCACAGTCCAAAGACATGTGATTTAGATTAACGGGTCAACTGTAATGGACTGTAGAGAGAGAGAGAGAGAGTGTGTGTGGCTACGCTGTGAGACTGGCATCTTATCCAGTGTACAGTTTAACAGCCAAGCACCCAGTAATTGCTGGACTGGCTCCAGGGGCTGCTGCAACTCCCACCAAGATAAAGCAAGTAAAAATAATGAAGGGATGTTTTTTTAGTTGCACTTTCTTCATTTTTGTATTTCTAAAATGTCTCTACGCCACCACATAAATACACTCGGAATTGAAATGCTATAGGACTGAAGGGCAGCCTTCACATCACGTGCTTCTGCCGTGTTTATGGCTTTTGCCCAGTCTTTGCTCCATTAACACCATAAGTGGTTCAGTGATCACCAGTGCTTTACGATAAAAACATGTTTGGGATGAAAACTCCATGTCCGACCGCTAACACTGGGATCTGGCGGAGCCCACGGAGGTGTACTTTTACGTTTATTTTGTTTTTAAGTGTATTTTTAGTTTTAAAAAACAAGTAGACAAACAGTCTGACCAGTGCAAAACACATAAACATAACTGAGAACAAAACATTTTGCCAATAACCACATCAACATCCACCCAAGCTCTGCAGTGCAACAGCTCCTTCATCAACCCACTTACTGTGGTCACGCTTCAGGCCTTATTCCTGCATTCCACAAACATTTTAGGCTTTTCAAATCCATTCTTCAACTTCAACTTCCTTTTAATGTGTCATGTATTATTTCAACACAATTATACTGAAATGAAACAATGTGCAGCTTTGGGCAGAACTTTGGTCCCTAACTGTGATGTTACCCAGGAATTAACTGACCACTGCCATATTGTTGACCACCGTTATTCTCGATAACTGCAAACATGCATGATTTTCGCAAAGTGTACGCGATTAAGAGATGAACTTATCGACATATTTAGTTTCAATGATTTCATTTTTTGTATAGCTCAAAGTAAATAAAACGTTACAATGAAAAGCCCCCCAAAAATATTTTTAATTGCTACATCCAAGACTTTTACAGAGCCTCGCCCATAAATAAATCAAATTAAAGCTGTTCTATTGCTTTATTATTGTATTAGGACATCTGTTGCTACGGGATATGTAGGTTATCATGCTCTAAGAACCCTTTTGCATAAGGTGGAATATTTTGCCCTTGTCAAATAACATAATTGTCCATCACTGCGAACCTTTTGAAATAACACTGCCTATGATCTCACCGTGATACCGTAAAGTATGTTTTAGACAGGTCTGTATGTCATTATGTATAATTATGTCTTGTCATATCTTGATTTAAAAGCCTACAAGGGGTGCTTGTGAATGACAATACCGTCTGCAGTGTCAACTAGCATTTTGATTTTGCCATTTTTATTTATGCGCTAAATTATCCTTTGCACAGTCGCCTGCACTTCAGTCCACTGATGCTCTTTAAGTTGCTCTTGATGGAGATGTCTGCCAAATGAAGAGCTGGAAATTTGTAATAGCGATCCCTCTTGGCTGCTTGCTTTAAGTTGCTTCCTTTGAGTATATAGTTTTTGAGTGCACAACAGAAATGCACAGATTTCTGTTTGTGTACAGTTTCTGCCACAGCAAACCGCCCACCCACCCCCCTTTCCCTCACAAATGCCTTTGGTTTACACTATAAACCCATGTTTGAGTTATTCATATGCCACAAAATAATAATCTATTCCCTGTCTATAGCCACATGTTGCTGAGCAAATGTCTCACATTTGTGCTTCCTGTTCTACTTTGGCAGAGAATATTAAAATCAGTGTGTTGAAGTTGATTCTTTCTGGCTAACACTTAGAAACTCTTGCTTGCTTTTTGTAAATAAAGTACCGGGTTGTACAAAGCATAAAGTAAATGTCTGCAAACTTAGCCCAGGATACAGGGTGCGGTGAAGATAGGTGGCATCCATACAATTGAAGCCGCCACACAGATTGTAGAGCATATGTAAATACATCTCAAAATTACCCTCTAAACAGGTGACAGGGCGGACATTTCTGTAAAAAAAAGCCCTTTTTCACATTCACTTGCCTTTTTATTTACAACTCTGTTCCAATCCTGTTAAGATAGTCCTGTTTTAAATACTTCAGCTGTCATTTCCCCCCCCCATTTGCCATACAACTCAACACCGGGTCAAATTCAAACATGCGAATGTGTATAGCGAATAAACTTGATTCTGATTCTGATTCCAGACACACTTCCGGAGACTATTTAACAATGACCAGCATCCAAGTCATCCCATCAGCAAGTAAACAAACTCAAGGTAATTTCGGCGTGAGGGGTTTGGAACTGTCAAATTTAAGCCTGGCTTCCACGTCGGTCTCTCGTGAAACCGCCGAATCCTTGGGCCGAAGGAATACAAATGTGTCGTGTTATCCAGGAAAAGCACAGTAACCCTTTATTCTCCTGCGTATAAATAAAAACGTACGAAGCGCCACGTCGCTGGCGACCATCCCGCGTCCTCACATCGAACGAGATCTACGGAGCTCGTTCGGCAAGCGAGGCAACTCGTTCGCTGTTTCAAAGGAGCTGGATAGAAAGCGGAGTTTGCTTTAAGGTAATTAAAACTGATTAAATGGAAGAAGATGCACAAGTTGCCTTATTAGATGAAAGATGATGCACATGTTGACAATTGAGGTTTATCTCAGTGCCCTAGTCCTCTAATTGATTTCGCCCTGCTGTGGATCATAAATCAAATGTATTACAGGGAGCACAGAAACAGTGGTGATGCAATAGCATCGGAGTATAGAGTAATGAACACAGCAGACGCAGGAATACGGTCAGCTATTCTTAATGTTCCGAGTGACAGGCGCTGATTTGCGTCTTCTTCGTTTGGCAGCATTTCAAAATATCTGTGCGTGGACACCAGGCAAAAACCGCCAGAAAACTGTTATTAGGCCTTTAAATCTGCTAAGTCTTAAAGGTGCAGCCAGATGAACTAAACAACTGTTCGGGAGACAAGTCAGTTGTTTTCCTGTGTTGTTGTGGCTTTAATAGCAGCACTTTTTTTTTTTTTTTTTTAAACCAAGCCCTCCTTTTTTGTGCTGGGACTAAATCAGAACATATACTATATGAAGCCCAGACACCAGGGCTGAGAGCAACATTTCCGTATCATTACAGTTTAGGGTGTGTTTTTGCACATGGTTAGCAGCAGCACAGCACTAGATATGTATTCAAAGACCCTATTGTTTAGAAAATTCAAATGGTAATAGGTTTAATGGCTTTGTGGTTAACGTTCAATAGCCGGTCAAGTTACGCCAAAGAGCTGGCACTCGCATTATAGAGACGCACTGCACTGGTGGCTCTGAGTTCTGCCCACGGAATATTCTTGTGTATTCAGCTCCTTCACACTACAGAAGTCAAATAACCCTTTGAACAAGGTCAGTTCAATTGTTTTTTTCTCAAGTCAAATTCAGAGGCTAGACCCAGTCCATCTGAACGCTAAGATGAATAGAAAAATGCACCATGTCATGATCCTTGCATTTCAAACAGCAATCTGGAAAATCGCGAAGGCTAAAATGATCGATCCCGCAACTACTGCCGACGGGAGGTGAAAAGGGAGATGAGGGAAGAGAAATTTGTTTCGGAGAACTACTTGAGCTTGAAACGAGACACCACCCTTCTCAGCCCAGCTTTCTCCATCGTTCTTAAGCATCGTGGTACCTCGGCTCTTAAATGACCGGCCTCTGTAACATCAAACTGAAAAGTCTCCATTGTGGCAAAATGCAAATAAGGGATGTATAGAGTCTTAAAACACTATCGCACCTGTTTTCACAGTTTAACTGTTTATGCATCTCCAGGCAGCGTACAGTGATTTTTTTAGGAGTTCTTGTATTTGAGTCCATCTGAATAACTGTAAATCAGCCCACTTTCTTAAGATGCATATGAAAGGTACAACTTTGGGATGTAAAACTAACCTTAAAAAAAACACCTTGAACACACAAGAATGAAAATGGATTTTTTTTCCCTCAAACTGTCTAAATACATTTATTATTCAACACAACTGAGCCTCCTAATAAATTCCACAAGATAAAATGTATAACCCCCCCCCCCCCAAGTGAGTGAATTCTGTTAAACAAGCCGATTATAATTTTTATTCATTTTGACAGTTGCCTCTAAGACGCTGTTAAGCAGCGCGTTATTCAGAGCGTGTTTTAGCTATAAGAAATAGGATCGTAGGAGGGTACATAAATGCACGAGCCACTTGGAAGAGGGGTTAAACATCTTAAGTCTTCTTAAGTGTCAAACACAACAGCTGGGAGAAACTGGACGGCTCTCAACTGTGTCGGTAAGAACCCGTGAAACGGGGTAACGGACTTGCGAGGCGAAGGATCGTCCCGCACCGGCGTCTGACACACGGATATCATCTACAGCCGAGTCCGCACACCGGACACCGGCTCTCCGTTCCGCAGAGGGAGTCCCGCAAAACAACTTGTGAAAAGCTACCGAACTGTTGGCAGAAACGATCGCGGCGGCGCCGCAACTCTGCGTGCAGCGAATGTGGACCGCGGTCCGACCGCAGGGGCTGTTTCCAGCGTTTTCCTACCTAAGTATCGCCGTGTCCCCTTGTCTGCTGACAACATTCTCGATCCCCATCCAGGCATAGTCCACAGTTTGTCCAGCAGGTAAACACGAGGGCAGGCAGCAGCAGAGACTGACGATTATAGCGGTAAGCCACTGAGCGGAGACACACGCAGCCTGCGCCATCATCGCGATGTCCATCACAGCTGGAACACGCTCCTCGGTGTCCGCACCAGCGACGACGACAACAACAACAACAACAACAACAACCGAAAAAAAAAAAAGCACCCTTACGTAAAGAGCTTTAATTCCGGCGCTTCCTTCCTCGAAAAGCTCAAGAAATGGCGTTCCGACTTTCCCAGATTTGTTTTGTCGGAGCTGCGCCGAAGAAGTGCGCTCTCCAGTGGCTCGCACACCATCTAGTGAGGAAACGTGAGGTAAAATGAGAGCAGCGCGAGCGGCGGACAACCCCCCCAGGCTCTGATCCTGTTGCCATGCGGCCGTTTCCCAGGCAACCGGTTCCCAGTAGCTGGCGACGGAGCGGTTAAAAACTGGTCGCCGGTGATAAAAACAAAACAAGACGAGCAATTAACGGCACGAACGGGGAAATCGCGGTTCGCTTTGTGTTTGTTGCCTTGAAGAGCCGGATCTGGACAGAAATGCAACTTTCCCCCCCCCCCCGTTTTGCGTAGAAAAACCGCGCCGTCGCCGCGGAAGTGTTAGGGGTGTTAAAGCCGAGATTCGCGCCGGGAGGTGCCGATGGAGGCTGTGCGGGGTGGGACCGGTGCATCTGCCCCTTTCTTTCTGTTCTCATTGTTTTTGACCGAAACTCGTTCTGTCCCGAGAGGAAAGAGAGGGGCATCCGAGTAGCATGGCGTCGTGAAAGAGTTCGGTCAACTAACGGTTCCGCAAACAAACGAAAGTCGTTAAAGGGGCCAGTTTGTTCCAAACACACACACACACACACACACACACAGAGGTTCCTTGTGTCACAAACATTCCGTGTTCCGTGGGTTATATTACAAGCAATGTGAAACCCGCCCTTTCCAAACATTTTAAAATAAGGAGCAGGTCATCTGTAGTTATACTGTGGTATAATTAAATGCTTTTCTGGTTATTATCCTTTTTTTTGTAGCAGATGCCATCTTAGGTAATGGAGGGCTACGTATTTAAAAGGCCTTTAAATTACAGGAGAAAACTGCCCGGTCACGCATGAAAGAGCCGAAATTACTGTGCCTCCCTTTTTGGGGAACTGTACCGGTGTGAGAAATGGCAGCTTTTAATATTTTACACATTACAGCTAGAAAAATAATGAGCAAGATGAAAGGCAGAGAGGCGGCCCTTCCCAGACAAGCGGAAAAGCCAAAAGTGAGGGAGTCTGAGAATTATCTTCCGGCACGTGTGACTGATGATATGTGTCTATATTGAATATATCGATATGTTAGGTCAGCATCGGACAGTTATTCCCACAGAAAACGCCTCGCCGAATGGTCCTGCGTCTAGCTTGGCCCTGTGTTGTGTCTCCGGCGGTTCTGGAACCACTGTCGGCGGACAAATCTTAGCAGTTGTTGCTTTAAAAGAAAATGTGCACTTTTTGAATAATACTTGAAATACTGAAAATGTCAATTTATTTGACATTCACCTGTCCAGTAAGAACTTTTGCACGCTGTGAAATGTAATGAAACCCCTGTACAATAGATGTTATCAAATGTGCACGTTTTTGTACACACACACACACACACACACACACACACACCGGCCACTTTAGTAGAAAAGCTATTCGAATATTGGGTAGGACCCCCCCCCCCCCCTTGCCTCCAGAACAGCCTGAATTCCTCGTGGCATGGATTCCAAAAGGGGCTGGAAACATTCCTCTGAGATTCTGGTCCATGTTGACCTCACTGCATCACGTAATTGCTACAGATTTGTCAGCTGCACCTTCATGCTGCCAATTTGGCATTCTGTCACATCCCAAAGGTGCTCTATTGGATCCAGATCTGGTGACCTGGGAGGCCACTGAAGTTCAACCGAATTCATTCTCATGTTCTTGGAACCAGTCTGAGATGACTTGTGCTTTGTGACGTGGCACATTATCAAGCTGGAAGTCGCCGTTAGAAGATGGGTGAATTGTGGCCAGGTTGTCACTGTGGCATTCAGATGTTGCTCGACTGGTATTAGTGGGGCCCAGTGTTTGCCAAGAAAACATTCCTCATGCCATTACACCACCACCAGCGGCCTGAACTGTTGACACGAGGCAGGTTAGATCCATGGCTTTGGGGTTTTTACACCAAATTCTGATGCCTCCATCTGTGTGTTGCAGCAGAAATCGAGATACATCAGACCAGGTCGCATTTTTCTAATCTTCAACTGTCCAGTTTCGGTGAGCCACTGTAGACTCAGCTTCCTGTTCCTGGCCAACAGGAGTGAAACCCGATGTGGTCTTCTGCTGTTGTTGACCATCTGACTCAAGGTTTGACGTATCGTGTGTTCAGAAATGCTTTTCTGCCCACCACTGTTCTAAAGCCTGGTTATTAGAGTTACTGTAGCCTTCCTGTCAGCTGGCCACATAGCTGTGGGTTAGGAGAAGAGCACAGCAGTGGGTCCAAGTTCAAGACTGTCGTTGGGGGTAGGGTTCCTTCTGAAAATTTGCCAAAACGGACTCAGGTTTTATAAGAAACAGAGCTGCTGATAGTGGTTAAAAACACAAATGTGTAACTGAAGGTTTCTGCTTTACATCCCAGTGTCCCTTAGGAGAACTAACCCAAACCCAAACATGATTCCTAACCTGATACGTTCCAGTAAAAATATGCTGGTGCATGAGTGAACAAAATGTTAAGACTTTTTGGGTGAATGCATTTGGTAAGTAATTAAATTATGCTAATATAGATAATGAAAAAACAGTTAAAAAGTTTAAGAAAACCAAGTTTTTCGTGTATTTTTGGATCTTTTCAACAAAAGGAAGTAGGTAATATGACATCTGACATCATTCGGGTCCTTCAGTGAATAGTTCAGTGTTATTTTTATCCCACAAAGCTTAGTTATGCATCAAAAAAAGATGGCAAAATGTTTTTTTTTTTTTTAGATTTTGTTGTACATTTTGAGCTTTCCGTCTCACGGAGAGACGATGTGCGGGTCTGCATTTTTATGATAATTCAGCCACTGTTTATCAAGCATTTTGAATGCAGGTTAATAGTGGAGAGTTGGCTGTTCACGTGAATGTGGCCCAAATGGCAGAAGGGATTTTGTACAATGCAACCAGCGATTTGCAGTCAGGATGACTAATGAACTGTCACGAAGATAAGGTCAGAGGGTCTTCTCGATTTCTGAGTGTTTCGCCATAAATCCGAAACACAAAATGCTGTGTTTCACTCAACTGTTATCACTCATAAAGGTTAATATTTTTGTCAAATTAACAGTTACATGACTTCAGTGGATATAGAAGGTAAAGCCGCAGGAATTTTTAATGCTTTGCTCAAAACGCAACTCTGACGTTTCTAACGCAACACTACAAAACACTGCTCCCATATTGTGTCCTCAGTGCAGTGATGTTCTCCGCTGCTGCCATACAAAGGACATGTTAATGTTTTACTTGACTTGTGATCATGTTAGTTACAGGCCACACCCACAAAACAAGATATTTTGCACAAACTCTTTCAGTAAATGTCCGTTTCTTTGAAGAGGTTGTACTAAACTGTAATGTTGGCGAATCTGTATGCGCCGTAAAATGTTGTTGTCCTTTAGTGTGTCTCCAGGAATAGTCACGTTAGCTCCTTTTTTATGGCCGAGCACTTTTATTGTGCGGCACCTTGCAAAATTTTCTATACGTTTCTTTGCACTAAAGATGGCACAGCTTGAAAGCACATTTGCAAGCGAAACATTTTCTTTACATCTCACTTAGCCACAGCAAACACACCTACGCTGATCCAGACTCTGTTGTAGGGGTGATCCCAGATGTGGTCTCTCTCCAGTCTAGAGACTCGTGTAAGTGTTTTGATGGTCTTGACTTGCTGTCTTTGTTGACTATATCAACAGCACATTAAATACTTGCTTCTTAAATGCTGACTTGTAAACCAGACACAAAGACTCAGGTGCTTTCTTATCAATAGGTGCTTTCTTACAAATGAGGATTTGAGGAAGTGCCCCTATGGCAGCCTGCTGTAATGCAGGAGAAAAGTAATAAATATGGTGTCATGAAATCTAGATGTTGATCTAGACGGAACAAAACTGTTGGTTTTTTTTCAGCCACTTGAAAAATCAAGACATCTTAGGTATTGAGTAGAAATCTGGCATGGCAAGTGCTTTAAGCCTAACATAGCAGTTGTTCTTGACCAGTGATGTGTGAAATGTGAGCATAAACAGATACAATGGCAATTCAAAGAATAATTAATAATATATTTACTGCAGCAATTTGTTATGGCCAGGTTAAAGGGATTTAGGATAATGGATGACATTTGTTGTTAAAGAGCTTGTTATAGAGAGCTGTTGGGCAGTGATTCCATGGGAGGGGATGGGAAGGACCACCATGGGCAACTCTTTGCTACCCACTTCTGCCCAGCCGTGTTAAAGACAACCAGCTGAAGACTGAACAACATGAACATATAAGCAGCTGGTATGAGAGACTTGGGAAGAACTTAAAGAGAGAGTAAGATTCCTCCTTACACTTGGAGAGCAAATTGAGCGAAAGATTGTTGCTAGTTTCTGTGCATTTTCTCCATTAAAGGCCGCACACCCGTTGTCTTTGTTTGACTTTGTAAATCAGTTGCTTTGGTGTGAGAAATCTGCTGTCCTGTTGCATCTGTCCCCTCTATGTGGTCACCTCCCCCCAAAAAATTATATCCTTAAAACTTAAAACTAATAACTACAATATGGAACACTGGGAAGGCCAGTTTCAGGGAACAACTATTGGAGGATTTTTGGCTCTTTATTACTCTTCCCCAGACCCCAACATAGACAAAACAAGTACAATAAGGCCAAAATAAAGGGAATCAATTAACAATCCAAAGTAACTATATGAAACCCAGGACAGACCAAACCTCCATTCTTACACTGCACTCTCACAGACCGAGGTTTTTATTGACTTCTTCACTATATGATTGGCTACAGCTTGTGCTTGAGACCCCACCGTAAGCTGCTTCCAGATCTAGCTGTGAATCGTGATTGGGCGTCGCCAAGCTGGACCTTGCTCCATACAAGTGTTAGTTAAAACGAATAATGAGGGGAGCTGCCCATTCTTCAACTTTTACAAAACATCACGTAGTATAGTCTGATCAAATTATTTGGGGGGGGAAAAAAAGCTTACTATACCCCAGATGGAGCAACAAAATTCAGCAGTTAGTCAAATGTTTCTGCACCTTGTTCTCAATAAAAATCTGCATGTAAATTATGGAAACAATAAAAGCTGTAAATGCTGAGAAAGATGAGTTGGAGACCTTTGAAAAGACTGGGTGATCTGACAAAGAGCGATATTGACTGCACTTAATGAGAACCCTTTGGAAGAACACAATTGCTTGATAAAACTGCATGCACAGTGAATTTTGGTAAATTAACCTAAATGAACTGTTTGAATGAAGCTAGGTCATATTTTAATGGTACTTGTGGAAATGTATTGCTTCTACTGAGTGTATTTTTAAATGCTGAGGTTAAATAATATATGAGAAATGTAGGTATGATTCCAAATTGTTTTGGCAAATGCTGTGCTTTTTTTTTCAAAATATTTTATAAAGGAGGACAAAAAGCTTGTCCATTCAATGAGTTGAGGGCCTAAAAACATTGGTTAAGTACAGCAGCAAAGCCAGAAATGTGAAAGTGACCAGACACTGAATAGGATGGACAACTATGCTGGACCTGTTGTTAAATTTTAGTGTGAAAAATATGCGTAAAAGCGTAATCCTTTTCCCCTGAAGTCATTCATTGTACAAGGTCTACAGCTTCCAACAACAATAAGTGCATAATTAAATTGCAAGTTTAGATCAATTTATTCTCAGACAGGGATTTTCTTTTGTTCGGTTTGAAGAAGCTCATTTTCTGTTGTGTATGAAGCTCATCTGGTGACGATAAATCAGAAGTCAGGCTAGTACGTTTCCACCTAAAGGAGCTGGGTGCACTGAGGTGGCTGTGAGCTCCCGCTAGTGATTTCAGTCACTGCTCTTTGTCCTTCTCTCATGATCTAGCAGTAAAGTAGGAGGTTCTTTTGGTTCTATCCAAGTTTTCTAATGTAGCTAGTTAAAGAACTCTGCTTGGCTACCATTGCATTTTAGTACAGACCAGTGTAGCTAGCTGATTTTATCAGGACCAAAAGGTAAAAGCTTGGAAGAAAAGGAAAAAGAATGTGGCTATTGACCACAATCGGTGTGTATAGCTACCCTCACAAAGTATTCCTAAATGCAATAAAAATTCTGAAAGGTGCAGTGCATGAATATGCATTTATATTTTATTTTCATCCAACAAAATTCATGTTTATTTATTTTTTCCTCATATTTAAGTCCATTTATGTGTGATATCCAAACCAAAAAATGCAATTCTCTCAGCTCAGACTAGGCAGACCAGCTGTTTATCTGGGGGTACCAGTACCACCCTGACCCTTATGTAGTCTCACCAGTGGTTAAGTATATAACAACAGCGCCCCAGCAACTGTACCCTGAATTGACAAAAATGTAACACCACAAAGACTTTTTGTGTCTGCTAAGCTGAATAATGTAATAGCAGTTTTTCCAGGAAAAATCAAAAATAGTATAAACATCAAAATATAGCATCAAATACTGTCAGTTAACTGAGTGCAGCTACCCTTTGTGTGGAACATTTTTATATTTCTAACATTTATTTAGCTGTCAACTTGTCAAAAGTAACAATGTTAGACAGTCAACTTTACAGTGATGTGCAGAATTATGCAGCAAGTTATTTTTACGGTATCAGTTCAGGGAATATTTAATATCAGTCAAGGGAGTTTAATATTAATCAAGCTAATGTTAATATTTAGTATTAGTGTTAGTCAAAGAAACTAATATTAGTATTAATATCAGGCAAAAGAACTTTAGCAGGAGTGGTTCAGTCCTGCCACGAATGCCTCGGTCTGCAGAATGCGTTTAAAGAAGGAATGTTTCCAGTTCTTTGGGAAATGAATAAGTACAATAGTACAAATTAAATAATAATAACGGTAAAATAAAAATAAACTGGGAATCAGATCCCCGCACTCTGCATTGTAAAGTTTCACATTAAGCTTCAGAGTTGTTGAGAGTTGATGGCTGGTAAAATGGTGAATGTAACTGACTTAGTACTGGCGTTTGTGAAAATCCTTTTGAATCAGCAGTGTATACAGGATTTAAACATGGGAACCAACTAATATCTCGCACAAGATGGTGGATATTTTAGGTTCGCCTCCTTAACAAAAAATCTACATCCAGTGGAAATCTACATCCATGCATAAGAGCTGACAGCAGATGCGAGTTGAAGGAGTTCGGTTTTTCTCCATATCTAAAACTATCAGACCATTTTACTTTTCCTCTGCTCAGAGGTCCAGGTTATATATTCATTACTCTTAATTTAGTAATTTGCCCAACAGCCTTGGACACAAATGGTTCCTGAAAGGCTGCTCTGCTATAAATATTGTACCAGGCTTCTAAAGAGCGCAATGCGCAGGCTTTATTGAAATTGAATCACAGAACTGCTCATTAAATTTTGTGGTCATTTCTTTTGTTGGGAAAAATCCTGTTTTGAAGACCCATCCTTGTAGGAGATCTTTGACATAGTCACTTCTCTTTGTTCCAGTTTTTTGACAATGTTTCCCATGTATCGAAAAATCATTCTGCATCTTTGTGTCAAGCACATATTCGGTTCCCTCACTGTTTACTTCATTTTAAATTGCGTGGTTTCATTTTCATGTGAAAATACGTGTTAAAGTTTAAATGGACACTTTTTTTAGGTAAAGTCACATTGTTAGATCTTGTCAACTGGCCCATCAGTAGAGCTGCTTTTCAAATCGGGATTTAGTTAGTATAAAGTCCCTTTTCAAATCCATGTTGTCCACTCCCCTACAAACAAATGTAGTCTTGCTACAGAAATATTATTTATGGACAAGAATATCTGCTGGTGTATAAATTGTTAATAGCAAATAATCTTACATCCTTCATGACACAACTGAATGCAAGAAAGCAGATGGTGTGATGGGTTGTCTAATACCAAGAGGCTTCTTAACATACTGCTCCAAATGTCACATGCACAGAATACACCATGTTCTTTCTCGGGAAAACCAGACACCGGATATGTCCACGCTGGACATACCCATATCGGTGTTGGAGAAGACTCACTTTGAGCATGCTACCTTCTGTCATGTTTCATCTTGGACAACTGCTCGATTTTTATTAAATTTAGGTATGCATTCCCTCCAGCTGTCTAATCTCTGAAGCAAACCCATTTCCTTTATATTTCTTTCATCTGAACCAGAAAGGTGTTTTATTCAAAGATAAATTGCCACAGGTAACTCACTTAGGCTGGTCTACATCTGGAGTTTATGCTCTCACACTCAGATATTAGTGAAAAGTGCCCTTACCGTATGACTTCTTGAAGGTGATGTAAAAGTGGCCAGTGCATGTAGAAATTTTGTGTTAAGCGTGAATATTGCATATACCTGATGTTCCTCACCAAACAAATAGCTACACATACAAGGTACTATTGTGCTCATAACACGTTGGTGATTTATTTTTTATTTTTTTTGGAAATGCAGAGCTTTGATGAACCCGAATGTGCATCTGGAATAACACAATTTCAACACGTTGCGTTTGAGCGAATGCTAGGCTGAATTTAGCACCACAGAGTGGATAACAGGAACACTATTTATAAATGTAAAATCACAGAAAATGGTGCAAACAGAGATACTTTATAGCAGCAGACTTTTTGCTTCTTTTAAAAAAATATTTTCACACTTTTCTGGAAAAGCCTGTTTAAGTATGAGATGATGGTCTGCTTCTGTGGCTTTATTTGACCGCCAAGCTTTTTGATTATTCGCAGTTTAACCACCTAGCAAACAAACAAAATGAGAACAAACATCAGAATAGGGAAATCATTCTTTGTTAAGGTATCATTTCACACCATTGCAAGGCAATGGAACCCTCAGAAAAGGAAACCCAAATGAATAATGAGAAAAGGATGATGGACATTATCTCAGAAAGGCCAAAACCACTGGCCTTATCGAAGTGATCCTCACAGGTATGGAATCTGTTAAACACAAACAGACAAATGAAAAAAAAAAAGCTCACGTCAAGTTTCTAGCCCGCAGACGACCATTTTAAGAAGCCAGATAAAAATACAGGATTTGTTCACTTACTTTGAGATGTTAAAATAAATCACACAAATCACCACATTCCAATATACAGTTATATGGTGTTTCCAGCCACTGCTGTACTACAAACCTATGGCATTATAGTAACTGTCACTCAGTTCTGTTTATGAACTATGCTTACAGTTGGTTTTTTCCTTCATCCGAAGTGGGTAACTGTAGCAAAGGGTAAATGAAATCTGCTTAAATATGTTCCTACTGGCACTCGAAGGTATCCCAGAGGTCAGCAGCAGGGCTACTGAACGTATGACTCAAGGAATCAGTGACTTATTTTTCATTCACGTTACTGTCCTGAAAGAACCCATTTAACCCCTTTTCTTGTGTGTTCCTGGTTTAATGGCAATAAGAAACCTTGGCTTTATGAGGCTACAAACAAAATTTCCGCTACCCATTTGTTTTAATGCGAGCTGACAGGCTATAGCCAACATTAATTTTAAATCCTAAGGTTACAAGCCGATAACTTTGAAAGGATTTAAATTTGGTTAGGAAGTTGAAGAGGGAATATAAACCAAATTGTGAGTCTTTTCCTAAAATTTGTTGTTATTTAGGACGACCGCCTTTTGAACAGGAAATAAATTGCGGCTTTACTTGAATGTTCTTGTCATACACATTTGCATATTAATAACATATTTTTTATTATGCTCTAACTGTGTCCTTATGGTCTGCTAAATGAATAAATGCAACAGTGAGATACTTCACCTGTGACCTCTAAAGGTCAGAATTTGCCCTAGGAGCATCCAGTCTTTGACTAGTACCCTGTGGTTCCAACATAGGCTACAGACTAATGTGACCACGACTTTGGATAAATGGTGATCAGTTTGGATGAGTTCGTGAGCATCCACTTTCTGGAGCTCAGAGCACTACCTTGAAGACCTGAGAAGTAGTGCATGCTCATGTAAGATAATCCTGTCAATGAGACTTACACATGGTTCATATTAAATTCTTATAAATGTAGAAGGCTAAAATCCTGGTACACAATACCAGTAGGTACGAGGACAGTTTCAACAAGTCATAGTAAAATGTCATTGTGTATATGTCTGTAATCCACTTGTTTGGGTCTTGCACTTTACTTGGTCTTGTTTTCTGATTCATGCTTCAGCAATCTGACAGACTGGCATGTTAACCGTGATGTAGCTTTATAGCCTGGTGCCCAGTGGTTCCAGAATAGGCTTCAGACCACCGCAGCTCTGGCCAGGATAAAGCAGTTAATGATAATGGATGTTTGGATGAATGTTTCATTGATGATGATGTATAGCTGCTGAAACGTTTCTCAGTTAATCGGTCGGTGGAGATGAGAGAGGTGCTCTAAAAACCCACATTAATTTTAGCCCACAATGCATGTCATGATATATGTAAATTATGAATGATATAAACTGAAAATGACTGTTGTATAAGTAAATGTTGTGATGTAACATCACCCTATTGTATTTACTGAGACAAGAAAACATGAGCAAGATGATCGCATGCTAGGACGCAGTGGCTTCTCTGATCTAACATTGTCATTTCGTCTGAACACTCCCCTGTGCGCCTGGATCCTGAGCAGCAGACTATAGACCGTGAGGATCCATGGCAACGCCTTCCACACCACCTGAACACTGGTGCTCTGAGAGGCTGTGTGCTCAGCCAACTGGTGACTACTCTCCCAACCCATGACTGCATTGCCAGATACAGCAGCAACCACATCATCAAGCATGCAGATGACACCACAGTTGTGGGCCTCATCACCAAACGCGATGAGTCGGCCTACAGATGGGAAGCGGAGCGGCTTGTAAGCTGGTGCAAGGACATCAACTCGTCTCTGAATGTCAACAAGAGGAAGGAGATGATTGCTAACTTCAGAAGGACTCGAGCCGCCCACACTCCTCTGTATATTGGCGGTTGAGCAGTGGGGCTGGTGCACAACTTCAAATTGCGCTCAGCATCTGCAATCTCAGTTTTTGCCATGTGAGGCCCATATTAAAAAAAAAAAATGCTCAAAAAAAGTTTACACTTTTCTGACCTCGTTCACTCTTCGGTTAGTATCCCAGTAACAGCTTATCACGGTACCGGCTCATTGCAGTTGGTAAATTTTATTGTTTTTTTTTTCTATTTTATATGGTCTTCATTTCATTTCGTACATAATTTTGACTATTAAATATTTGTTTCTGTTAGTACTAATAAGGAAAGAAACATCATGGAGGATGCTGAGTAGAAAAGTAACTCCATATAAACCTACAAATGCATATTAATTATCATATAAATTGTTTGTTATTTAGGTAATTGGCATTTGGCATCACACTGAAATAGGCCTTTAACAGTGTTAGGGATAGTTTGGGAAAACTAATTTGAGTTTCTCAATGAATTCAGAACAAATCCTAAATGTCCTCGTAAGAAATAATGAAAATTACTTCCTGATATTCCAGTTTGCAGTGCTGAAGTGTCTCCTCTTTTAAAAATGACCCTCAGATATTTATATTTATTCGTTGCGCTGATGTTACACGGCTCTTTTTGGCTTTTTATTTATATATGACTATTTCATTTGTATTTGCCTTTTTAAATCTTATATGTTTGTCTTTCTATATATCTAAACGTATTATCTTTCTATGTCTCTATATTTACTTTGTTTCCTTATACGGTACATCATGAACCTGAGGAACTTCCTTAAGTTCTCCTTCATGTGTATACCTCTTGTAAAAGGAAGCACGGCAATGATCCATTCTTGGTTCTTGTTTGCTACTGACTCATGTGTCATGCTGTCTGAAATATATCTATGAAGACATCTAGATTTATTTATTTAGCTGGCACTTTTCTCGAAAGCAAGTTACAATGACTAACCAGTTTATATAGCAAACTAACTGGGGCCATTTAAAATAAGTACCTTCTTCAAGGGTACTAGAGCAGGAGGTGGAATTTCAAGACAGCCTCTTTCTCTTTGTGTTTAAGGGAGCAGCTGTACCTATTTTTCAAAGAACACATGATGCTCCAGGATGTTCTAGGGCATGGAAGTAAAAAAATGCAACTGTGTATACTGTAGTTTATTAGGGGTTAGTTCACCAAAAACCACTGAAACAAACATAACTTGAAGTACAGAAATTCCTCAGTATCCAAACTCCCTACATCCAAAGATTTGCTGTAATGGCTCTTTAAAATTAAAACCTAACTATCGGTATCGGAGCAGAAACTTTTGCTATAATGAATTTTTATCCAAAGCGTATTTATATTAAAAAAAAATTAAACATGAATAAATATCAAAATAAATTTAAAAATCTGCAAATAAATACCTTATAGTACCAATACATTGTACTGCAATAAAAATACTGCATGCGTTGCAATAAACTGTATTGTATACTGTTATGCATTTGTCTGAAGTTATAAAAATGCAAGTTACTGACAGCGTTAAGTGGTTTCTGATCAGGTATCAGGTGTTTAGAATGTTTGTCATGCTGAAGTCATGGGTTGATAGTTACGTAGGTGTTTTGGGGTGGGCTGGGGCTGCATTATTTCCCAGTAAAAATAATAGGTGCTAAATAGGCACTCGGTGTCTGAAACTTTGTCAACATTTTAGACATTTTAAGAAAAATTAGATTTGGATACCGAGGGATTACTGCATATCAATTTGGCATGGACTTCTGTGCTCTGATTTCATTCCAAACACCGGCATTCCATGTTAACATTATATTTCCCATTCTATATGACTGTGTGAGGGACTGTATGCTATACAAATATAAAATAGCTGTAAGCAGTAACTAGGGTTGAATTTTTACATCGAGGTAAACTATGGGTGTAATTTGAACTAACTCGCAAGTTACTTGAAAAGCTGGAGGACGATCTGATCGTGTTCCGTTTGAAGCAGCTGGCCGTTCACTTGCAAAACAGTGACTGCGTTTGTGAACCAGGTTATGGTGGTGCCATATTCAGTCAGAAACGGCACGTTTGTAAGATCCTTAGTACAAAATGGAACATTTAAAGCGCTATATACAGTGCTGTGAAAAGGTTAATGCAGTTTGACGGAATCCTAGAGCCTCAGACGTTTCTTGGTAGCCCATCCCAGACTGACGTATTTCAGCTTTTTTCGTCTTCTGGAAGTTTATTTGATCTTGGTGTAAAATACTTATAGAAAATTTTTGGTCCCTACTTCACTCTTATAGTAAGGTCCAACATACAGCGAGGTTTCGATTCAACAGGACTGGCCACAGTCAAGCCTGGTTGTTGAATCATATGAACCTAGTTTTCGATTAAATCTGGTCAGTTGGTCGATTCAACAGCTTCTTTTTCATATGGGTGATAATATTACTTTCTTCCTTGAATAAATTAAGCAGCAATTTAAAAACTATTATGAGTTTACTCGGGTTCCACCTTGTCTAATATTACCATTTGTCTAAAGATCTGAAACCATTCATTGTGACAAATATGGAATAAAAGGGTAGATCAAGAAAGGGGTATATAGTTTTTCACAGGACTTTACAGAATCATTTCTTAAAGTTCACCAAAGGTGCTTTTGAATGACAGGTTTTTTTGATCCGTTATGGCAGCGAATAAACTGATAGTAATCATTTATGGCGTCTATGCCACGCTGCAAAGATAAAAAGATCCCAGTACTTTGAGTCCAGGTTCTTCTGTAACTGAAGTTACTGTTCTTTGTGATAAAACTGAGCTGTTTCTCTCCTGACATCTTCCATTATGGATGCATAAGAATGAACAGAGCCTTTCCCTTCCTTCATGTAGACGTTCAAAAACCACTTTTAAACTCGGGCACATGTATTTTGGCAGCCAGCACTCCTCAGTGTGATAAACAGAAAAAAAAGAATAATGTTTATTATGGGAAGCTATAACTAATTCTGGTTGTACTCAATATTGTAATGGTTTTGCAGGGTTTTGCAAACTGCAGTCTCTAACATTTGAAATATAACTACAGATATTACCTGAATACAAACCAACAAATAAACCAGACCGTGCAATATAGCATATACTTACAATGCAAAAGGATGAAAGCATGACTACAAGACTGCCAGGTACAAGGTAGGTGTTGTTTTGAGGCTTAACTTTATCACGGTTATCCAACTGTCACATGTAACAACAAAGGTTGCTTATGCGTTTTAACGTCTAAATAGTGACCATTGACCAGCTGGCTCAAATGACAAGTGTTAAAAAAGGCCAGAAAACAAAGAAAAACAAGCTTACTCAGCTACCAGTGATTTACTACCACCACTGCACCCCAACTTAACTTACTATGCACTGCAAGCTAGCAGTGTCATTAGAAACTCACTGTTACATTGTGCAATGTGATTTTGTACACGTTGCTATAAGTTACTCAATGTTTTTTGCTTTTTCATAAATTGCGAGGGTCTGTTTTCATGCAAACATTACACTTTTAGTTGACTGTTTAAGCAGGCACTGATGCTCTGGAACAATTCAGTATCGGTGCTGTTAAGGGTACCGTAGCAGGGACCCCCTTGGGGCATGAACCAGTTTCTCTTTGTCAGGACCACTGTCTACTTATTAATGAGTGCCTCATATAGCTAGTAAGAGGCCAGTTTAAGGATCGATAAAAAATACAAAAGATGTGGGTGAAACTGCTAGGCCTTTAAACTCTAGAATGAACTTCTTCCCTATATAAGGGAATGTCAATCAGTTCTTTGACCTTATGGGGTGTTTAATTCAGTACGTATCTAGATATATATCTGAAACTCTTGGGCAAGTGTCCTATCAAAGGCAAATATGGTGTAAATCAGTCTTTCTGCATTTTCAAAGTACTTGCAAGTATGTTCTCACCATCTTCTAATACTTTTGTCTTATTTCTCTTGCAAGCTAAACCAGATACAAGCCAATTAATTTCAATTAAGCTGATATTTTTTCATTACAGTTTATCACGTTCCTCATTGACCTTGTCAATACCTTCTTTCTCCACCTCATAAAGGTATGCAAACTTGTGTAACTTGAAGATGTAATTGCCACTGGTATATAGTTTTATGCATTTCTGACTGAGAGAAGTGACATTCATTCACATTAAAATATCACCACGTACTATTTGCTGTTTTACTATCATAACCAGTTAAGCGTAGCTATCATAACACAACAAGTGTTTTCTCTATATTACTCTGCAGTACTGTATGGTTGTTTGTACCTTATTTTTCACTTTCCACATTCCCTTCCGTTTTTCTTTCAGTCCCTGATATTTCTCTAGTTTCTCTCAGAATTTCCATTTCTATCACTACTGTTTTCTCCTTTTTATCCATTACCAGTATAACTGGTTGCTTGGTCACTACCTGTTTATCTGTCTGGATGTGGAAGTCGTGCAGAATCTTGGTACTGTTGTTCTCTACCACTTTCTGTGGTACCTCCCACTTAGACCTGGGAGTGTCTAGGCCACATTCCTCACAGATGTTGCTGTATATGATCTTTGCTACTTGTCTGTGCCTCTCATATAATATCTCTATTTCAATTGACCTGGTGTTGAGGGCTTGTTCTTCTGCGGCCATGTTTAGTATCTCTGTGCTATTCTTCAATCCTTCCCTTTTTCCAGCCATTGGTAGGATCTCCACATTTTGGCCACTTCTGCTATCTGTCAGTGTTACATTCCATGGAGGGGTTTATCCTACCACAGCACATCCTGTGCTTCCCTACTATCCACATCCCCTATCTGCTTCAGAAATGCCCCCAACAGCTCATTTTCAGGGGACTTTGCTTGGATGTACTCATAGCTGTTCTGTATCTCACCCAGGACGGTAGTCATTGCATTTTCCAGGCCTATTTTCCCTTCCTTCCGGCAGGTGTAAAGTCTCTGGGTGTTACATTTTGGATGAAAGGTTCCATGTATTGTAAGGAGTTTTGGCATCTCGATACCTTCAGTTTCCACGTCCTCTTTTGGCTATCTTACCATGGCAGCTGGGTATCTGATAACTGGCAGGGCATATGTTTTGATGGCTCTGAAATTGTTCTTTCCATTCAGCTGGCTCTTGAGGTCTTACTGTATGGAAGTATTTCAGCGTTGCTGTCTTCCTAGTATCTGCCTCATAGATCCTGCGTGCTTGGAGGATCCCCGGGTATTGCTTAAGTCCAACCCAGGGAACAGCAAAAATATTATGCTGTACCCTCAAATCCCCTAGATCTCTGGTAAGAGGCTCGGGTCTAAGGAAAAAAAGTTACCACCTACAGGGGAAAACTGGGCTGGAACGGAATTTATATATATAAATTCCAAACTGCCAAAGTTTTGCTTTTATAGTGGTGGTCACACTTCCTGAGGGTCAGCTAATCATGTGTATTTGTTTAGCAGCACCTGGCTGCTAAATACTGTCTTCATGCCTATGGAAACAGTAAGGGTATAATTTTCCCCATATGGATTCTGTGTTTTGGCTTACTTTTTGGTGAACAAATAATGACATAGTAAAATCAGTAATGTGTTTGTTACCTGAGGCTAGATTTGTCTAATTATAGAAATTTGTGAGGACCAGACAATTGTTATTCATGTCCTAATACATAAAACCGTTGAATTTTAGGGTTATACTTTCTTTTTCATATGACCATAGACATAATCATTATATTTTGCTTTGGAGAAAAGCACCTGCTAAATTAAATGTAAATTTCTTGTGCTGTTCAGCTGTCAGAAGGTGCACCGAATGCAACTGCAGTAACCATAAATGCAAATAAATAGCTCATAAGTCATATTAGATAAACTCTTTGTAACATCAAATCCTTGTACCTAAAATGTGCATGTCTTGGGGGAACAATTTAGAAGGAGGTCCCAAAACAATTTGTTAAATCAGTGCCATTAAAGTACAATCGCTGCAGTAGGTAGAGAAGTTAACTGTAAATATTTATGCATATGTTTTACTTTGTAGAAAAACATCTGCTAAATGAAACACAAAATTTATTACCCTTAACTCACTAAAGTGTACAGCACTGTGTGTGTCATGTACAATTTCTGACTAATCTTTACATTTTCATTTGCTCACATAATGGCCACTTATGATCGAACACAAGGATGACACCGATAGCAACGCCTGGCTGGTGACACGCACTAGTAATAACAAATTATTTAACACTAAACTTTATTACCTTTAAACTTGTTGAATTTAGTACATTTGTGTGTGTGTGTGTGTGTGTGTGTGTTTGACAGAATATTCATCATCTTGTGTGTGTATGGTGTGTATGGACTGACATGCAGACAGTAACAACAAATTACACATCACCAGAATTTATTGTATTTTAATCTTTGTCGGTTTGAGGGAGGAAGCGCGTTGGCTCCTGTTTGCAGATTGTGAGGGGCAGCCGTGCTTCTACGTGTGTGAGAAAGTGCGTCAGTTTGTGTGTAGAGCGAGACAATCCATCTCATACGTGGGCATGTACGCGAATGTGAGATTACGTCCTACACCAGACCAAGTCTAGTCGGAGACTGAATTTTAAATTTCCACGGTAGCAAGTGTCCTTTTTCGGAGTTTAAAAAACTTGGCAAAGTAAAAACCTCACTCACACAACCTGTGCAAACCTGTGGATAAAGAACAAACCCACAGACAGACAGAACCATTTATGGTTTTCAGTTAGAGAACTATAATATTATGCTTTGACTTCTGTAACTTTCAAAAGCACACATCTAGCTATTGACTGAAGCAGTTTGGTTAAGTTAAGCTTCCTGTAATACAGATTGGTAAAAACAGTCTCATATCCTTTAACTATTTCAAAAAACTATATAGCCCTTTCTTCATTTCTCCCTTTCCCCCTTTCCGTATTTGTCACAGTGAATGGTTTCAGATCTTTAGACAAATGGTAATATTAGACAAAGGGAACCTGAGTAAACTCATAATAGTTTTTACATTTTTACATAATTTATTCAAAGAAAAAAGTAATCTTATCACCCCTACGAAAAAGAAGTTTTTCAGTCAACCAGTTGACCAAATTTAATTGAAAACTAGATTCAGATGATTCAGCAACCAGGCTTGACTGCAGCCAGTCCTGCTGAACGTCTCATGTTGTCAGGGTACCAGCATTCAGACAACCGGAAGGTAAAAATATATGCTCATTCTAGCTGTGTTCCAATTCACAATTTACCTCTCCTTAGTAACATGTACTTCACCATGTTCACCAAACTATTTATTCACTGTCTGCAACATAAAAGCACAGAGGTAATATTACAGCAAAAAAAAAAAAAATGTAATGCAGTCCTTGGCAAGCGAGAAACAAAATCCGGTTAGAAACTAAATAAAACTGTTTAGAAATAACGTATTAGAAAAAAAAACTGAAGGATACTTCTGCAATTCTCACCTTGTCACCTACGCAGTGTTCACATTCACCTTGTTACCGCAGCTGTTTTCTGCTTCCATTTCTCAAGGATGTAAAAATGAGTTTGAGCACGAAACCGGCCATCATCCCCCGGGGCTGCTTCCAGGACGTGACGGCTCATCCAGTCAGCGCATATAAAGATTTCTATGGGGTGAAACAGCCAGAAATGCAAGTGCACTAGCTGGTCAGGAAACCAATCTATCAAAGGGCCATTACCCCAATCTCCCTTAATAACAGTGAAGAAGGCTGTCACAGCGACGGATGTTGAACAGACCATTTTTTAGATATTGAGACAAATGTCAAGTGAACATACTGGTCATCCTCCAGAAAGAAACAAAAAATCTGTCATCCATGCAACTGTGGCTACTAAGCCTTCTTTGAATAAAAGCAAACACACACACACACACACACACACACACACACACACACACACACACACACACACAGAGTACTGTGCAAAAGTCTTAGGCACCTGCGGGGAAAACGCTATAAAGCAAGGATTGTTCCAGAAATAATGCCATGAATGCTTATTAATCAATAAACCTTCTAAAAAGTGCAGTGGACAAAAAAAACCTCAATCAGATCAATATTTGGTGGGACCACCCTTTGCCTTTAAAACAGCATCAGTTGTCTTATGCAAACTTGCATGCAGTTTAAGGTAGAGGTTGGTAGGTTCTTCCAAACATTTTGAGGAACTGGCCACAGTTCTTCTGCAGACTTTGACTGTCTCTGCATGTCCTCCCAGACTGACTTGATCATGTTGAGATCAGGGCTCTGTGGGGACCATACCATCTGTTGCAGGATTCCTTCTTTTGGTTGAAGATAGTTGTGTATGACTGAGATTGGGTGTTTGAGGTCATTCTCAGGCTGCACAATGAATTTGGGACCAACCAGAAACCCCCCTGATGGTAGATAAGAATCTACCTGTGCTTCTCAACAGACATGGAAGTTGCATGCCTAAGACTTTTGCACAGTACTGTACATTGAAATACAAAAGTCACTCGATTGTCAATTGTCCATTAAATAAGGTACGGAGCTGGATATACAAGTCACAGCCGAATATAGATACTAACAAGAACACCTTTTCAGAATTGCAGTCCGAATGGATGGGGATGTTAAAAAAAGAGTTGAAATGGCTGATAAATGTTTAAGAGAATAGTTGCTGATGTAGTTATTCCAGCAGCGAGCACCAAATCTGAGATGGTTTAGTTAGGTTTTTTGAACAATAGTATTAATACATAAGCTAAGACACTCCATTAGTATAGCCAGTTGTATTTGACACTAAATTTGCTGGGATCGTGTTGTACACTCAATCTGTTCTTGTTGGCCGTTTCATTTTGGCCCCGCGTAATGGTCTGCAAACATTTTCTACACCTCCCTCGGTGCCCACTTGACGCTGCAACATTCGGTCCAGTATGGCGACTAAACCGGGCCAAATCTGAGACCGTACAGCTAAATAGGAATTTTTTTTTAATCCTCAACGTTAACGTTTTGTCCAAGAATACCTGTGTAACGTTAGGTTTAACATTCCTGTGGATGAATAATGATAAGATTTACTGCAGAACAGGTTACGAGGCCTGAGAAAATGAAGGATGGCTTATGAGATTCCAGTGGAGGGATTTTTGCCGTATTGATGGTGTTTGTTTCACATCAGTTGTTTTACAAGTCAGCAAGAACGTGCTGGAGCTTTCTGTCTTATGTGTGGGTGGGAAGCCAGCTAATTATCCAGCTGGATTATAAGCAAACAAATTTTGCATTTAGGAACAGATAGAGAACAGAGGGAGAACGACGACGGAACAAAGAAACCTA
Source organism: Arapaima gigas (assembly GCA_900497675.1). NCBI lineage: Eukaryota > Metazoa > Chordata > Actinopteri > Osteoglossiformes > Osteoglossidae > Arapaima > Arapaima gigas. Next base: position 109,999 of record UFQX01000788.1, read on the forward strand.
CATATATAACAACCGAATTAGAGAACGGGTTTAATTTCCTTTCTCTCCGTGAAGGCGACCATTTCCACCCTGTGAACTCGGTAGATGAAAAACGAAACCTCCGTACTGCAAGCTGTCTTCCGTTCAAGTTCAGAAGCTGTGATCGTGTAGGTTTGTCTAAATTGTTCTTAAACCAAATTAAGGGACTGATCCAATCCTACGGAATCAGTCCACCTCTTGAGGGAAGTGAGAAGCAGCCTTATATATTTCCGTCTATTTTCAAAGCTTTCCGTGGTTGCAATGATCACAAAAATGCTCCTTTTTTACCAGATATATGCCTTTGAAGTCCTTATTACTCTGTGCTTATTAGTTTTTTCACTTCTATTCCAACTGCATCACTTGTTAGCAACGAGGTTCTGTTCCGTTTTGCACTTTTTAATGGAATTTGCTGTTTTGTATCATGTTATGATATCATGTTGTGTTCAGACTGATTAAACTGAATGTACAGTGAAATTTTATTAGAGAATTAACATAAACACTCTGGTTTAGGATCGGGGATGTGTGATGACATCGAAGTGTCCTGGCAAATCACTCACGTGGGGCACACAAGCGGCTGACATTACCTACCTCACCTGTGTGTGTGTGTGTGTGTGTGTGTGTGTGTGTGTGTGGGTGTGTTTGGACTGTGGAATCCCACGGGAACAAGTGGACAACACGCAAACTCCACACAGAATCAAACTGAAACAAAGTCCAAAACTGATGCGATGCACCACCATTACCTACTGCAGATGAACTAAATCTCTGTATCTGTACCTGTATACCTGCTCCCCACTGCTGTTTACCTTCGATATTGACATTGATATTGACCTTGGATATAAGATGTTAGTGTTGCAGTGAAAGACAGTGATTCCTTCACAGTGGAAAAAACACCTTAAAATATTCTTATTAAACTTGTCAGTCTCTACTCTTCAAATGCCTGTAGTAAATGCTATGCAAGGGAAAAAAAGTGCAGTTTGCATTTGTTACGGATACGTTTAGTTGAAATTTGAATCCATTTCGACAAACAAGAATAATTTCTGTCATATGATAGATATGTAGGGTAGATGAACTAAATCTCTGTATCTATGAACCTTAATCTCTCTTTGTCTGTTTGTTCTTTATGAGCAGCTTTTTGTTGAAGCCACAGACTAGAAATTTGGCACATGGGTACTTCTCACGCTGATGTTTGTCCACAGACAAGTTCAGTAAACTGTAAAAAGGGTGCATACAATTTTGAAAGCTTAAAATTTGGCCTCTGACAAAGCTTAGAGAAGCAGGAGTAGCGACGTACACGCAAAGTGGACATAAAGACGCCGATGGATTTTCTCGCTGCACGCACGCACTCACACACACACACACACACACACACACACACACACACAAACACAGCACTCCACAAAATATTAATGAAAGGGTAATTGAATTTGGCCATGTATGTTTTGTTTTATTTTTCCTTTCCACTTGACTACAACTGGCGTCACCCGGCATCTGTGGTGTTCGCCTGTCTGACAGCAATAACAATACACATGTACTAAACGCAACCACTTTAATGGTGAAACAGTTTGGTGACAGTGTTGTGAGAAAAAGTTTATGAACTTGGATTTTTACATTAATAACTCACAAAATGTGGTCTGATCTTCAGTACTGACAAGAAGTACAATCATTTCATTGTCATTACGTTGAGCACCTTGTGTTTGTCTATTATTATTATTATTATGAGTTAGATGATCAGACCACATTTTAACTGAATATTGAGTTAATACTCTTTTCTTTTCCAACACTAGGCCTTTTTGACCCAGGTCGTGTCTAAGTAACTCAGCTAAAAAGAACTAAAGAGCAATATTTATTCAGAGATACTTGCTGGTTCTCTGTTTGGGGAAAGGCGTGCTGCAGGAGCCAGCACATTTATGATGTATTATTTTAAAGCACTGTGCCTTAAGATTTATCCTTGTGTGTTTTACCTAATACAATATACATTCACCTTGGTTATTAAACAGGAGACAGCTTGAGTTTAATATTTTTGCTGAAAAGGGTTATTTTTTTAAACCAGTCTATCTCATTTATTTTCACCAAACATCTCATAAAAACTTTTACCAGAAATAATACAAGGTCTAATTTCTTTATTTTATGTGCCATGATTCTGCAATGAGGTGGAAAATAACCAAGTATATCAGTGTGTATCTATAAGGAATTTAACATTGTATATACACCATAACATCTAAAGTGCTCAGGTCTTTTGTATTTGTCATTATACAACAGTATAATCCAATATATTGGAGCTATTAATTTCTCTTATGTTTCTAAGGGTGTAAAAAAAGAAAGACCAGAGTTGCATAAATGCAAGAATTAGATGAAAAAATCCACACATTTCTTCGACACATAACAGGAGGTAACAAGTGACTTTTTATCAGGTTAGTCATCTCAAAAAAAAAAGGCTAGAACATCACCGGAGTGGATAAGAATCATAAAGTCAATGTCCTTGACCATGAATTTGTGGAAAAGCACATACTGTGGACGCACAGTCTCCAGGAAAATGGAAATAAGCAATGGCCTCTCCAAGCCTGTCAAAAACAACACCATTGTACTCATATATTTGGATGTGTTACACAGGTGTCAAAACTGTGAGCAGAATGATGGTCTTAGACGAGGGCTACCTGTTGAGAACTTTGTAGTGACAATATAACTTCAGTGGCTGTGGTTCACCTGTGACATTTATCTAAATCTATTTAAGGCATTTCTGTTGACATATACTTCCCCTCAGTCATTTTTCATTTTCAATTCACTTCTGCTTGTCCCGATCAGGGCTGCAACAGTCCGGAGCTGTTCCTGGAACCACTGAGCACTATAGCAGGAGGGGTTCGCCCTGGATGGCATGCCATTCGATTGCAGTTCTGTTCATATAGATAAGGACCTTTAAAATTGTATGCTTTTAATCTGCGGTGATGCAGCAGGCATCACTGGCACCTCACAGTTCCTGGACTGTACATTAGAACATGGATTTGAATCTGTCTGCCCATGGAGAGTATTTCTTCCAGTTTGCTTGTGTGTTTCCTTCAGGTGCTCTAGTTTCCTCAAACAGTTTGGAGTTACCAGTTTACCTGAAAGGCATATCTTTGGACTGTGGGAGGTAGCCGGAACGTTTGAAGAAATCCAGCACGGTGGGGACAGTGCTGCGGACTCCGCGTAGCGGACAGAACAGAGACGGAACCTTCCGTCCAACGACACAGCTCAGGCGCTCGTCTTACCTCGACTCAAACAATGAGGCATCGGTGTGACAAATTCAGACTTACGTATTTGCGCAGCGTCTTAAAATCAATTTTATAATTTGGATTTTCATCAAAAACGTTTATCTGGACTGACAACAGCTTGTAGCATACTGTCCTTTTTCATATTATACCTATTTTACATAATCGAGCATTACAAAAGCAATTATTTTTACTGCACTCGAGAGCTCCTCCCGATACTGGAACTAATCGCATTTTGGCACCAATATTAAGAAATACATTTTAATCTACATCCACTTTGCCTTTTTGAGCGTTAACATCGTCAATTTCCTTCGCATGCGAGTTAAGGAGACAAAGGAGCCACTTCTCAAGTCAAATTTGTTGTCAGTGAAAATGTAAATGTATAATTGCAATTTTGTCAAATGAGGCAAAAAGTGACATTTAATGATCCGAATGCTTAGTTTGCCAAAGTAGCAAGAGCTGGATTAGAAACGGAGACATTTTTCGTTTGGGAAATCACTCTGCGTGAAATCTTCTCACCCATTGGTTTGATTTGTCCTTATGGGGAATTTTTTAAACGCTGTCGACTTAAGAGTGTTTGTTTGCATGAATACTTTTTCGTGCAGTCGTTTTGCAGTACTCCGAATATAATGCCACGTGGGTTGCTGTTACCCAGAAAACGGGGAAGGGTTTTTAAAAAGGGGCTTTAATCTCAACCAAAAACACGAATAAACGGTAAGTTAGCACTGCTTTGTAGGATAAATACTGCACTTATTAAATTATATGACAGAAGCTTATCTCGACTGTGAAGGGACTAAAGCATATCTTGAACTGTGTTGCTCTGGGGCTGAGTTGCTGCTTTAAAAAAAACCCGCCAGACAATGAAACAACAGAAGAGTAAAGGCAACTTTCATCCTTATCTCAGTTCTTCTCACCTCTTCTGGAAGTAAACGGTTGCACGCCAGGCGCTTGTTCTGAATAATACGGCCGTTTCGCAAAAGGCTACATATTATGGTCAACATTTGTAGGGCTCTCTGTCGTATAGACCCACGTTACACGGGATCTGAGCGCAATTTGTAGTTTGTTAGCATAATTCGGTCCAGGACGACATAACCGTAAAGACTTGGAATTTCTCAGCGTGTCAGCAGTTTTCGCCAGCTGCCTTAGTTGTTTAAATGCAAGGGAGTCAACTGAGAACAAAGCAAGGATATATGTACATAGTACAGTATATCTACATAATGTTGACAGAACATCACATTTTCAACAGATTCCATTTCTGCTTGCAAAACTGTTTGATGCGTTTGCAGCCCCGGGGTTCAGCTGTGGAACTCCCTTCTAAGAGCGCTCGCTTTCTAGCCCAAATGTTTGGATGCATAAAATTTTAGCCACGTTGTCGCTACTGTGTGTATTTTACAGTGAAACTTACAAGAAGTTGCATCATCCTGTCAGCCATTTTAATCTTCCGACAGAGATACCGTTTTATTCATTGCAGGATTATCCACCCGTTTGTTATTGTTTAATGGTTACCTTCTGCCATCCTGGAAGATAGTTAGAGTTGTTCATTGTTTGAGAGCAAGAAGATTTCACTTTATTTTTTGCTTGGACTGTTTACAATAAGACAAGCACATATAGGTAGTGATCGTTCTCTGTACCCAGCCTCTGAACTGCGTGAAATGTAGGACGAGCCGCATCCTGCATCCTACAGACTCATATAAGAATCTCTGCCTGCTTCAGAATTTCAGAGGTGTCACGAAGCAACATCGATTTCTAAATGGTTCCATAAATGCAAACGGTAGGCTCTATTTACATTGTACAAAAGTAGGTGTCCACTCTAGAGAAGGAAAAATCTAATGATTTCATGACTAAATGAGAAAGACCGCATAGGGGGAACCTCTCACTGACAATAGATGGATATCACAGGGTGAGAACATGATCTTCAGAAGTGAAGTTGCCCCAAGGTATCTTGTGCATGAAAACCCATGACTTTGTAATGTGTTCAGCCGCTGTGAAGTCAGGTAAGGGTGCAGAGGGATGAAGCTCACACCCTCCAGACTGCCTCTAGCCTGTTTTTTTTTTAAAACTTTGATTATAGTATTAGACTGAAAACAGCGCATCAGTTACAGCTTCTTGGTGTTGTTCTCTTCATCTTAATTCTCAAATTATTTATTCAGAGGTGAGTTTGTAGCAGGGTCATGACAGTCTGGACAACTGTTTAAGGATAATGGGTGGATGAATGGATGGATGCTATAGATATACAGCAGGTTAGACCAGAGGCACAGCAAGTAGTTCTGCTTCTTCACTGTGCCTGGGCTGTTCACGCATGGGTTCAAATACAGTTCAGCCTTTCTGGATCTGCATGTTCTTCTTGTTTCTATGTGGGGCCCACCCACAGGTCAAAAACATCCGTTTCAGATTAATTGAAACGCGATAAATTTTGTGTGCATGTTTGGCTACCCTGCAGGGGATTGACATCCTATCCATATTATCCAGTGACTCCAAGTGACTTTGATATATAGACACTGGACTGCTGTGACACTGACCAACCCAAGCAGTTTGAATGATGGATGAATGAATGGGTAAATATGTAATAAATTACATTTAATTCCAGTGATCAGTAGAAACAGTATTTGATTCATTGTTCAGAATACAGCAAACCTTCAGTATCCAAAGTCTATATCTGAATTTTCAGTTTTGTACATCGGTAACCGAACGAAAACTTTTGCTGTAACGAATTTATATCTGGGTTTATCGATAATGAAAAAATCAAATAAGAGTCAAAATAAATCCAAAAAAAACATACAGTGCACTTTAATAAAAAATAATGCTGTATGCATTGTAATAAACTGTATTATACACTGTTACAAATTTACACCATTCAAAACGTGCCTGCTGGTGCCTTTATCAGCTGTTTCCTCACTTCCTCACAGTCTCGTGCAGACTTTTTGTGAACCTGTTTGCCCAGCATCACCTTATTTGCTGTGATTTAAGGTGAATAATTCGCCTGGTGCCCCTCGGTCCTCAGAGGAAGTGGAGGAGGAAGGATTTTTGGACAACCAAAAATCCTTCTCATGCTGGAAAAAGAACATTTTAAAAGAAGTTTAAGAGCAGGGAAATGCTACGATCTCACTGGAAAATGGAACATGATGCTAACACCAACAGGAGTCTTGGTTTCAACAACACAACTGAAGAATTGTCCCAGGCTGTAAGGAGAGTTACATAAAAAAATTGCATGGAGGCAAACAAAGCTCCATACTGAGTTTTTTGCCCCGCATCCTCCTCCATCCTTCTGATGGAGACAAATGACGCGGCCGCCTCCTTCTGATACACAGCAAACCTCACAAACCTCTATAAACCTCACTTGATTCCATGAAGCCCGGGAAAAGTTGTTAAGCCTTGTTTGCTTAAATTATCTGCAGCATTTTTAACTAATTTTCATTGGTGACATAAACCTATTGTCACAGCTATTGACTCAGCAGCTCAGTTGACCCGGAGGGGTCTTCTCATTGAACAAGGCTCTTCATTTCTGTCTCCACTCAGTCCGTCATTCATCTTTAAAAGATAGCAGTGCACTGCATTCCCCGGGGAACCTCAAATGGTGCTCGTGACCTTTCCTTGCCAGTGCTGCTTTGAGTTTGCTCTGCCCTTCATCTGCTTCCATTGTCAGCCCTGTACCCTGTGTGTTATCAGTACCTCTCCATATCCCAAGCCCTCAGTCCACCAAGTCTCTGGATCTCCACATGCTCCTGTTCACCTAGTTCCCCACTCACTGTGTACTTGAGTCTTCAATGTGTCTTTGCAGTTGAGTTCCCTGGTCTTTGCAGCACCTATTTGTCACTTAAAGGGAATATTCACTGTAAATCATTCCTGCACTTGGGTTTGCACCATCACCTGTCACCTGGTCATCACGACACCTATTTATATAATTGATAGTGGAGGCACTAACATGTGAAACGTCTGGTACTGTACATACCACAGCGCATGTTATAAACATCCAAATGAATAACAAAGTTAAGTTTTCTAATCAGGTAAGTGGTATTTGCAATGTTTTATCACGCTGAACTCATGGGTTGGTAGTTATATACAGTAAGTGTTTTCCCATGGGCTGGGAGGGCGATAATTATTTTTTTCCTTTTTTAAAATAACGGGAAATAGGCATTTGGTACTGGAAAAGTTCAGTGTACTAAGTTATATTCGGATACCAAAAAATTACTGTATTAATAATTTGATGATACCACCTATATGCAAACTTCTTTAATTTAGTTGACCTAACAAGTTGATGAGTCAAGGTTGGCTGTAGCTCCAGAGTGCTTTGTGTTTTTAACAGTTTTGTCTGTGGTTTCTGCAGTTGTGAGGGGGCACATGGTGATTGTAGATCTTGTTGTGGTTCCAGGTAAATATATACAGCACTGTGCAAAAGTCTCAGGCACCTGTGGGAAAAACGCTATAAAGCGAGGATGGTTCCAAAAATAATGCCATGAATACTTATTAATGGATAAACCTTCAAAAAAGTGCAGTAGACAAAAAACCTCCATTGGATCAATATTTGGTGGGACCACCCTTTGCCTTTAAAACACCATCAATTCTCTTATGCAAACTTGCATGCAGTTTAAAGTAGAGGTCAGCAGGTTCTTCCAAACATTTTGAGGAACTGGCCACAGTTCTTCTGCACACTTTGACTGTCTCTGCATGTCCTCCCAGACTGACTTGATCACGTAGAGATCAGGGCTCTGTGGGGACCATACCATCTGCTGCAGGATTCCTTCTTTCTGTTGAAGATAGTTGTGTGTGACTGAGATTGGGTGTCTGAGGTCATTCTCAGGCTGCAGAATGAATTTGGGACCAACCAGAAACCCCCCTGATGGTAGATAAGAATCTACCTGTACTTCTCAACACACATTGAAGTTACACACCTAAGACTTTTGCACAGTACTGTATATGTTTATTAATATTTCTTATATTAACAGTGCTTAGCTTTTAGTAAACATGATTCAGTGAGCGGTGAGTTTATGCAAATGCAGTTAAACAAGAAACACACTGATACTTGACATCTTTTCATTTGCTGTTCCAGTGAGGATGAATTTTCACCTGCAATGCAAACGGAGAAAGAAATAATACAAAAGGTACAGGCAACGGAACAAATGCCCAAATGATGTCAGAGCTGTAATGAGACGCACATTCTGTTACCAGGCATCCACTTCAGAAATGCGATGATTCACTTCGAAAGCTTTCAGTGGAAAACCTGCCGAGTGACACACAAAGCGAGTTAATGTGACTGTTAGCAAACAGCGCTGAATGTTTTTCAGAGATTACTAAAGAAAGCAAGTGGAGATTTGTAGGCAGCATCTCTACAGATCGGTCTCTCATTTAGCTGCTGTAATCCCTTTTTTTAAAAAAAAAAAATCAGTTATGGAGAAGTTAAATCGTCAGGTTTAAAAAGAATCATTATTCTGGATGCAAGCTTAAAACAGGAGGGACACAGAGTGACGGGGGACTTGGCTGGGTTTATTATTTGGCGCCCCCACATGCTGCCAAAAAATGGTTGGGGGCCCCGGAAATTTCTCTCGTGATAAAACTGCAGATGGACTTGCTGGTAATACTTAGTTCCGTTGAGAAAGAAGTTGGGAAAAGTTTAGAATCCAGCTATTTGATGCCTCGCATTGTTTCCTCCACGTCAGTATTGCAAAAATTAATTAATAATAGTATAATAATAAATAACATATATAATAATTTATAATAAATAACAGTTGTTTTACTCTATTTACTTAGTGCTTTAAAGTATACTTTTTGCTTGACTTGACAACGTATTGTTTATGAAGTAACCGCTGGAAGAAAATGAAGGAAAATCACATCATTTATGAGCTTAACTTGATTCGGTTTTTCAGTTTGTGTGAAATTGTACGTTACATGGAGAAAGTGCGTTCAGTGTTGCAAATTTACATTTGCATATTGTCTAAATCTTTCAATCCATTTCTACTGAATGGCCCTTCATTGTGCCACTGTGGAGAATCCCCAATTCTCCAACTTTCAAATGACAAGTGAAGTCAAAGATAAGAAAAAGGCCCATTATATAGCTGACGAACATTTTTAAACTTGCAAATCACACAGATAATCAAGTCCTAACACAAATGAACCAACTATTACATGGCATTAGTTTTATTATTACTACAGAAGCATTGTATTTTTTATATTTAAACCTATTACTTTTAAATTACATTTTATATCTGATCTGCGATTCCTTATTTTCACCATGTTTCACCAGAGCTCGTGCAAGAAATATTATTAATATTTTAAGGAAATAATGAGATGCATTATTATTTTTATTATTATTATTGTTGTTGCTGTTGTTGTTGTTGTTATTTTGTTGTTGTTGTTGTTGTTGTGTATACAAATTGATTCAAAGATACAAAAATTGAGATAATTATTCATTTAAAAATCTAATACCAAGCAAATATAAAACATTATTAATTTAGCAAGGATGGGGAGGAGGAATCTCCATGTTGTGTTTTTAGACCTAGCTAATGCCTTTGGTCGTGTGCCTCGTGCCCTACTGTGGAAGGCATTTGAGTATTTTCAGGTGCCGGGAAAGGTGGTACAGCTGGTTAGAGCGTATTTTGAAGATATTCAGGTATGCTTTAACACAGCAGCATACACTACATCGTGGCAGCGGTTGGAGGTAGGAATTATGGCAGGGTGTACGGTTTTGCCGCTAGTTTCAACAATGGTTATGGAGGTCATACTTGGGGCAACCAAGTGGGTAGTAAGTGGGGAAAGGTTGCGGGATGGTACTCGGCTTCCACCGATTAGAGCGTACATGGATGACATGACAACGATTACAACTACCCGCTTAGACACTCGGCGGCTCCTAGAGAAGCTGGGTGATGATGTTAGGTGGGCAAGGCTTAAGGTGAAGCCGAGTAAGAGTAGAAGCCTTTCTATTAGGAAAGGGAAAGTAGTAAGCGAGAGATTTATGATGGAAGGAGAACTGATACCATCAGTTCTGGGGAAGCCGGTGAAGAGCTTAGGGAGATGGTATAGTGCTGCGTTAAATGATGGGGACCAGGTCGGGCAAGTGAGGGAGATGATAGTGAAGGTGCTAGATACTATTGATAAGTCCTTTTTGTCAGGCAAACTAAAATTGTGGTGTTTGCAGTTCGGTTTGTGGCCACGTGTAAGGTGGCCGTTCACAATGTATGACATTCCGATTACGGAAGTGGAGCGGCTCGAGAGGGTAGTAAATGGATCAGTTAGGAAGCGGCTAGGAGTGCCAGGGTGTTTAACCAGCATAGCGTGGTTTGGTAGAGGGATATTGGAGTTACCATTAACTGGTTTGGTGGAGGAGTTTAAATGCGGGAAGGCAAGTCGAGAGATGTTGATAGTAGGGTCGAGGGATGCGTTGGTGTGGGTAGTAGTGCCAAGCACGGGGGCAGGAAGAAAGTGGAAGCTGTGAGAGGCAATTCACGTGGCGAGGAGAGTGTTAGAGCATAGAGACGTAATAGGGCGTGTGCAGAGGGGGAGGGTGGTGTTAGGATCAGTTGACCTTTGGAAGGTGTTTAGTAGGGCCATGTCGCCGGAAAGAAGGCGGATGATTGTTGGCTTCCTGCGTGAACAGGAAGACGAGTCTCGTCGTGTGAAGGCGGCGTCGCAAGTGAAGCGAGGGCAATGGCTGAGATGGAGTGGAGTAGAGAAGCGCACGATCACCTGGCGAGAGTTGTGGGCGATGCAGGCAAGCTGTCTGAAGTTCATGTTGGGGGCCGCCTACAATGTACTTCCGACGCTGCAAAATCTTGGACAGTGGGCAGGTGAGGATTCACGTTGCAAGTTGTGCGGAGGCAGCGGGACGCTGAAACGTGTTTTGTCATCTTGTAAGGTTAGTTTTGCGCAAGGGCAGCACACGTGGAGACATAATCAGGTGCTGCGTTCTTTGGTGGCGGTGATTGAGAGGAAGCAGCTGGAAGTTAACTCTATGCCGGCTGTGGGTAGGATTAAGGAAATTGCGTTTGTTCGCGAGGGCCAGGAGAAGTGCAAAAGGCAGCGAAGGGTTGGAGTAGGTAGTTGGTTAGGAGCGAGGGATTGGAAGCTAGAGGTAGACGTGGGGAGGAAATTGCAGGAACCGCGCTGTATTGCGATGACTGCATTAAGACCGGATATGGTATTGTACTCGGAGGCTAGGCGGATAGTGTATTTCATAGAGTTGACGGTGCCATTTGAGGATGACGTGGAGGTAGCGTATGAGAGGAAGAGATTGAGGTAGAACGAATTAGTGGCTGAGGCTCGTGACCGAGGGTGGCAGGCATATGTTAAGCCGGTTGAGGTAGGTGCCAGAGGCTTTGTGGCAAAAACTGTTCCTGCACTGTTGAGTGAGTTGGGAATTAGAGGACGTAGGTTAAGGGAAGTGGTAAAAGAATTGTCAGAGGTAGCTGAGAGGGGTAGTCAGTGGTTGTGGTTGAGGAGAGCGCAACTAGAATGGGGGAAGGTGAGGTAGTATAGTTAGGTGAGGACCTGTCACCTAGTAAGCTTGGAGGGGGGTGGGTCTGGGATGCCAGGCCGCACTGCTGAGCCATCCGGAGGTGTCGTGGGACTAAATAAACGAAACGCCAATGAAGGACGGTGCCTACCTGATGACCCCGGTGGAGAGCTTACAAGGTGGTATATTAGGGGGGAGGGGGGTAGATAGGTAGGGCTTTATGCTACATCCCAGGCTGCAGGATATCTGTTAATTTATCCTGTATATTTGTAACTATGGATAAAACATTTTTGCTGGTCGCCACCCGTGATGGGATGCCAGTCCATCTCAGGGTGGTCGTACACACACACGTCGACACACACGCTCGGGGTACTACGGGCAACTTATCAACCTGAAATGCATGTCTTTGGACAGTGGGAGGAAACCAGAGCACCTAGGGGAAACTCACACAGACTAAGCTGGATTCAAGTCTGTCCCTAAACAGCTCAGGTGCTGTGAATCAGCCATGCTACTTGCTGAGTCACCGTGCACCATACTGCATTTAGAGAACCAAAACATTTGTTTTTCAGTTAAGAAATTTGGGAAATGACTCCACCGTGTTTGCGGCACACAGGCAAGTGGCATTTGGCAAAGCTCATTTTTGGACAGCTCTTTGTCCCCGTTTGCCCCAGGCTGCTTGTCCCCTTCAATAGAGCTTGTCATGCTACCCGGCACTTTTCCAGAGCTTCCCTGATGTTCCCTGGAAACCAGGTAGTGGCCTCCACCCTCCTCGGCAGTTGTGGGGCAGGAAGCCGTTTGAGCAACGCTGTCAGGCAGAGCCATCAGACATGAGGGACGTCTCTGCAAGAAAAAACAACTGAAAGACAAGTGACACAATAAGTAACAGCATCGCACCTACAAACAAAATATGAAAAATCAATTTCTCAAAGTGACATTGAATGAAGACGTATGTATCACATGATATTAAGACATATTCCCATCCAGTCTGAGACGTAACACCGGGAATGAGGAGAGAATTGAATTGAATTTCTTTTGTATTTTACTATTATTATCAGTGCAACACAATAACCAAGTCCTTTCCACAGGGGTGAGCAAAGCCCACAAAATAACCAAAAAAATTAACCAAAAAACAAATACAGTCAAAGGTCCACGGTTCTACACTGGCTCCCTAACCACAGTGAAAACCAGGAGAAAAAACTTAAAAGAAAATGGCAACCACCCCTTTCATGGAGTTGCTTAATATTTACAAATATTTACATGAGGCTTGGAAGAGTATTTACACTATTTACAGAGATTCAACACCACTTACACTCATGGCCACTGAGTATAAAAACAAACCAGTACAACAAATATCCCTAAATACACCACACAACCCAGCCGCTGCCTCCACCTCCTTCTCCTCCTCCTTCTTCTTCTTCTTCTTCTTCTTCTTCTGGGTCAGTTGTCCTCATTCCTTAAATGCCTTCTTCGCACCTGGCTGGCCAGCGACATTCCGCTTCGGATTTGTCCCCACGTGACAATTCTAGGGTTTCAAAGAAATGTTGTAAAATAATAGTTGGTACAAAAGCCAACGGAACAAAACCGAGAAATGCCCTGTACATTACAAACTGCACCACACATTACAAACATGCAAATTAATGAGAAAATGAAGTGTTTTCCAGTTAAGCACCTGGTGTTTACAGAGTTTTATCACGCTGACATCACCGATTCGCAGTGACATCGGAGTTTTCTGGCTGGCTGGGAGCGATTTGTTTATTTATATGTTTCCCCCATATAAAATAATGGGAAACCGGCGATCGGTGACTGTAAATCTGCTATCCGACACATTTTCGGGGACAAATTATATTCGGATACTGATGGATTACTGCAAATTCGTGCATAATATTCATAGACGACTGAAATGGTTGGCTATGACCTGTGTGTGTGTACAGTGGTGTGAAGTCCTACTGTAAGTGTTGTTTCAAAGTAGAAAACGGTTATTTATTTGTGGTTTCCTTTAAAGCAGTTCTACCTACTGCAAATAAAAAAAGGCTGTACTTGGGCCCATGATAGTACAGTAGTGGGTGAAAAGAAGAGAATCATTGCTTTATTTCCAATATACACTTGTCTTTCAAGGAAACATCAGCCAAAAAACATTAAAAATGCAGTTTTAGAACAGGTATCCTTCTTAATTCCTGCCAGTTTAGTAGTTCAGGTTGGGGGATGTTTCGCTCGGTCAAGTTAAAGACCAGTAATGTGGGAGAATATCGAGAGCTACACGGGTTCTTCTGACTAGTGAATTTCCAAAAAAAAAAGCATCCTCTTATTATTAAAAGCAAAACATGAAAATAACTTTTGACAGGACAACGGTGACATTTTGCACTCGTAAAATTGCACAATAATTCCGTAATGCACGGAACATTCAGCTTCATTGCAAGATTATGACTTTAAGATAGGTACTGAACTACCCCGCGATATTGGGTTTAAAACGCATATGACCCTCCCTGCATTGCTTTTATTTGCTAAAACAATTCCGCCACTGTTAATCTTGTCATTGCATTTAAGAGCAAGTTGGGACAATTCCACTGCTGTTCTGACAATCCACTCAAGTCATTGGCAGAATTGAATAGCTACACAGAGGAGCAAAATGAGTCATTTTTCTTCCCTATGTCTGCGTTCAGATGTCCTGGCAGAGGAGCAAGCGAAAGAGAAAAGCGAAAAGCACACAGTGGAGTGTTTTATGAAGCGGCGCATTTCATTTTACTCCTTTAATGTCACCTGTGTAGCGTTTTTGCATGACATCTAAATATGGATTTCCCTTAACCTCCAAACTTTGCAGGTCGCTCAGGACCCTCAGCTCAGCGTTCTTTCAGCCAGCAGATCATATTGTGCATGTTAAATATGAGTCTAGGCAATTATGGCTCAGTAGTGAATAAACATTAAACAAAACATAACCATGTATGGATTTTATTGAGCAACAGGCTCAATAGCCTCAGAGCAGAAGAACAAAGAATAAAACAGGTCCACTGAGGATAGATTAATGAATAATGATTTAGACTCATAGTTTTAGAATTTACCAGTGTTTTGTCCATTTGTTGGGATATTATTAGGAATATATATGTACAGTGTGCGCAGTGTTTAGATGCCGACTTTCAGTGGTCCAGGAGTCCATTTCTATTGAATTGGTCTAAGCTGTGAAGATCGGCCCAGTCTCTGCCCTTTTCCCAGCAGGCATTACGTGCAAACCCCTCTGCGTATCTTGTAAGCGGTGAGTGGTGACAGTACAGCTCAGTATAAAGACTGCAGGCTGAGCCTGGCTGAGCTACACAGGTTACGTAGTCAGGAGCAGCTCCTTGCTTGACCCAAAATAAATTTTTACCATTTAATAAACTCCACGAGGGAATTATTGGTTTAATTTAAGTACACCTATCTGTTGTTTTAACAGAAATATTTCATGGATGTTTGTTCATTTGTACCATTTAGTGTGTATAGGCTTCCCACGGTACCGAGAGCCAGATTAGTCAGGCGACCCCAGTAACATGCAGTGCTTCCAGCTTTTTTTGCATGAATCACATCTGCTCCTGCAGCCCTGCCCCTGCAGAGGTGTCTCACTGATGCAGTAATCTTCATCTGAGAGATGGACCGTGATCCATTTGAAGCTTTGAGTCATCAACTAGAAGAGAAGGTTAATGGATTCAGCGGTGCCTCCAGGTGAGGATAGTAGAAACCCCACCACTGGTCAAAACAGGATGGCCAACATTCTGCTGTCCAGTCCTGTACTGCCAGAACCTTCTCAGGGAAGTCTATAGGTCACTTTCACGGCCTCTTCAAAGTCTGCAGTCTGGAAATACCTTTCAGCAAATTCTTGAGTTCTCTGTGCTAGTAATGTCCTTTAGGCCTCTTTAATTTTTTTTTTGCTGTTTGCGTCCAACAACGGGGTCCTGCTCTACTGCCATGACAGGTTCCCGCCATTTTCTGATCTCAGCTCCTCGCATTAACCTTGTACAGAATCCATCATGAACCGGATCCATTCAGACCCCTAACCCCTCTCTTTTCACAGAATGCAGCAGAAAGCCTTTCCAGAGTGTCAGATGATTTTCTTAACGTAAGAATAATGCATGATAAATCCCTTATTTGCATGTACTCTATGCCATGCCTGACTGATCCACAACTCATCTGTGAACCAAAAGGTACAAGGAATCACACATCCTGAATGTGCAAGAAATTGCTAACTGCAGATGTAAACTGCAGCTTAAATGTAATGACTCAGAGGCCATAGAAACACGGCTACGTACTCGCAGCGCTACCTCGGTGTATCGTTTAAATGTTTTCATTTGTTTAAATTGCTTTAATATGCCGACTATCGTTAACTTTAAAGGATTAGTAACTCATTTCAGAAAGCAAGGGCTAAATTTGAAGTTTCAATTATTAATGGGGTGGGAGAGTCTTGCAACCATATTGCCGAGGCACTGATAGCTGTATTTTAATATACTGCGCTCTGCAGAAGACATGGAAGTTCATTCTGATTAAAATTCATCAGCTTCTATTTGGCTAAGAGAGACCTAATGCAATGCATTGTTCGGAAGCTGCCTACCTGTCCAGCTCCAAATTCACATTTATTAGACAAATGAATCATATAGTCAACAGCAGCGTTTGGTACGTCGACCAAGACTGCCAAGTGAGGACAAAATGAGGGGCTCAGAAATGACTTGCACTCCCAGAGAGACTTCGCCACACTTGACCTGTAAAGAAGCCCCCATAATATGTAACGAATAGCTAAGGCCTTACACCAGTGAAACCTACAATTAAAAGGTTTCAAACTGAAATATCAGCAGTTTATTCCAGAATTCTTTCATACATATTATACCTTTTTTTTATACTTTCAACCTCGATGCCATCGCTAGTCCCGCCACACTGGACGCTCTTCGAGTCACTCTCAGCTGCACCTTGAAATCTCGAAACCTGGAAATCCCAAAGTGGAATGGAAACAAACACACCCTTGGCAGAGTTCAACATCCTCACTAAATGGAATCACCGTAACGTGGATATGGATACAACTCACACAGTGCTAATACGGGATGAAACAGCATGCAACAGCGTCCTGGTGCGCCGTACTCTTAATACCTTACTTAAAATCAACCTGGAGGAGAAGCCATTCGGCAGAGCAGATGGGATGCATGCAGAGACTCAGATCAGATCAAACTGCATTCGTCACACTTTGTAATTAAGAGCAAATCTAAATTAAAAAAAAAATACAAACTACAATGTTATGGAGTACTGTAGGTACTCCTGGTGCCCATAACATGGTGGCTCTATGTAGAGTGAGTTTCATTTTCTTTAAACACCCAAAACTGCATTTTTTCATTGAGATTTGCAATAAGCCAGGAGGAAACCAAATGTCTTTTGGTTCACGTAGAAAATCCACTGGAATACAATGAGCAGCACTGCAGAGAAAACCTTGAACGTGGGGATTATGCTTTGTATTTACAGAAGTTGCTTGGACTAGATCCTGGGATCACTGCCAGTTGGATATGTGGCACATCATGCTTCCGTTATGTAAGACTATGACTTGATAGCATATTGGGTTATAGCTTTATATGTGACAATGTCTGAAGTAAACTCTTACCCCGGTGACTTAAACATGGGGACAGTTCTGCCTGACGCTTTACTGCACAGTGACAGAAACAGCAAAAATCCCCCGAAGCACCTATATATGTATATTGGGGTCCCTCGGAATGAACTTGAAAAGAAACTTTAAACAAAAACATTCTTTAAAAAAACTATGTAATTCTGAAAGGATAGAAGGCCGAAATGCAAAAACACCCCCCCCCCAGAAGTGACCAATGACTAATACGATTAACGCGACTACATGTGTCTATAACTGAGCCTAAATTCTGAAATGAATTTGAAAGTGCTAATAGTGACAAATAAATTGAGAGCGACTCGATACCTCAGTATTTCAAAATATTTCCGCTCATTTTCTTCATTCGCGGATGAGCTATGGCTTTGTTTGCCAAATGTCAACAAATTATTTCATGTCTTCCACAAAAGCCGTACTTACAGACAAGACTGTCAGCTGGAACAAGAGCGATTTAGAAATGCACTGGAAACTGTCACCACCGAGCAGGCACTTGCTGTCACAACACGTCCCAGAAATAAACTTCATTCTTTTTTAATTAATGCCTAAATCGACAAATTAACAAATTCCTAACTCTCACCTTTACACTGGTTTTGTAACTACGGTATTTAAACTGTTTCTCTCCCTGGACAGCTGTGTTATGAGAGACAGTATTGAAAAAATATATTGTGACCCCCTGTCGTTCTCGCATCAGAATTAGTACAGTGGTACCACGGTACTCGTCGCTAATTCGTTCCGAACAAATAGCGAACAAATTATTCCCATAAGAAATAATGTAATTTGAAATAATTCGTGAAAGTTCCCCAGAACTTTCGCATTTTACTGGGCTAATATTAAGTAATGAGATTGTTTTGTAATACAGAACCTTAAAACTAAACAGACATGGATAAAAAAGCAATTAATTACATAAAAATAAAATAAAATTTAACCCTACGCCACTCGCATACTTAGCTACTATCTCTTTGTTCTTTTCGATTGTGGTTCTTATTACCTGCCTTTTAGGCTTAGTGGTATCACTCGTAACCTTTTTGCGACCCATGATCAGCACTTAAAATGCACAAAAGTACAAGACAGTGACGACAAATATGTGGGGGTTCAGCACTGTTTGCGAGCGACCGGGAGACTGATGCGTCGACCTCTGTTTCATCGCGAATGAGGGACGCCGAGTGATGAAGCATTTTCTTTTGCCGGGCGGCGTCACGATTCATACAAGTTCTAGCAAGTGCGACGAGTCCCGAACAACCGCCGAGTGCTGAAACATCTGTTTCTCGTCAAAATGCGTCGAGTACCAAATTCGACGAGTTTCAAAGCAGTCGAGTACCAAGGTATGACTGTATTTGTATAACAATTGAACATTTTATCTCAGGTAAGGCAGCACAGTGGTGCCGCTGCTGCCAGACCAGTGCCTGGGCTGTTTGGGTGTGGGTTCGAATTCAGTTCAGTCTGTTTGCAGTTTGAATGTTCTCCTTATGTCTGCTTGAGATTCCTTCAGGTGGTTTGCTTTTTTGCCACAGTCCAAAGACATGCATTTCAGGTTAACTGGTGACTATAAATTGCCCTTAGTGTGTGCATGGCTACACTGAGATGGAGCGGCATCTTTTCCAAGGGTGTTTATTCCTAGTCTAGTGCTCAGTGATTCCATGGTAGTTTCTGGACCACTGTGACCCTAACTGAGACAAGCAACGAAGGTGAAAGGATGGATGAGGATTTTAAGCAAACATCAATGGCGAAAACTGGTTATTCATTCTCAACAATGTTATTTTTCGTACAGCAGAAAAAAAATTTTCCCTTCTATATACTGAGCAGCTTGGAAAGTGAAACATTGGTTCTAATTTGACATTTCTTCCAAATTCTTCTCTGTTCACGGTCATATTTTCAGGTACCTTAAACAACCAATTTAGTGTAATAAATAAGAATTGTTGCTCTGTCACAGAAGAGGTCACAGATTATGTTCTGTTTTGCACAAAAATCCATGGCTAATGCTGAATATTTTTTTTTCCACTTCAGCGGAAATTTATTCAGCAGTTGCCAGTCCAGTTCTTCCCTTAAAAAACAAATTTGAAACCGTTCTGGCACGTGTACAGTTTCAGATAGACATAGTTTTTGTAGTTGTTATATAACCAACCAAAGGGTATTTGGATTTCTTGTAAAAGACACTGGGATTCAGTGAGTATAAAATGTGTTTGTCCTAAAAACAGCATCCATTTAAGCATGGCTGAAGAGACCATTTAATATCTCAATTCTCAGCCAAGTAGGTGAAGGTCTATCACCTTCTCAAAGACAAACCAAAAAGACTAATAAAGTCTGAGCAACTTCTGATGCCATCAAGCCTTTTAGGATATAGAACAGTCACAAACAATGGTTTGCACTAGTAAGCAAAAGTTTATTATTTTATTCAACTGTTTTCTTGTATCGTTTTCCATATTAAGTTTGGTCATTTTTGGAGTTTAAGAAGTTATTTTTGATACTTGATTAACAGAGAGAAACCCTGAACCCTTATCGTTCACGACAAACATCAAACTAAAATAAATATAATTTTATAGATGTATTGTTGTAAGTTATTTTATAACATTTATAGAAGAAGCTTGTGCGGCAAGGCGTACAAGAATGCATGAGGACGGATGATCCATCAGGGCGAGATGAAACGTGGGTTATTGAGCACAGATAACACACCTGGTCAGAAGTACAAAGGGTTGGGCCAGGAGGCGCCACGCAACCCAAACTTGAGGCACAGCAGTGAAAACGTTTCAGGTCAAGTGGCCCCTGAGACAACAAAAGGAAAGAGTGGTGTCGATTTGATGAAGATGTAGATATGGTGCTCGAGGCAACTTTGAAGGATCATGTTAATAAGGGGCTTCAGATGATGATAACCATTGTTGTTACTTAGCAGCAGAAGAGTTTGGCACAGAAAAGTAGGTAATCGACCCACGTTCTCAGTAGGTTCACCGAGAACAACTGGGTAGAGAGCAGAGTAGCATAAAAATAGGAGGAAAGAGGGGCCAGAAAGCAGGCAGCTTTATTTATTAAATGAAGCGCAGTTGCTGATAGACAACCAAGGGCAAACCGAGATCCAGACATTAACCAATATGGCTCCTTGAGGCAGGTTGGCCAGTGGATGTTACTGTATAGCGTGGAGTGACTGATAGATGGAGTGATTGTTGTTAGACGTTATGAACAAACATACAGGTTGCTCTTGACTCATGACCACCCACACTGACCACCCACCTTATTCATTTTTTTCTGAGTAACTGTGCATTCATCCACTGGCGTCCCCTTCAGGGTGTGATTTCATAGCCTAGCACCTGGTGATTCCGAGATATGCTCCAGACCACCACGACCCTAACCAAGATAAAGCAGTTACTGTTAACTGATTTTTTTTTTAAATTCTGGTTTATATATTACAGTTGTAAAGCATCTAGACCTACAACACTGTTCCAAAGTTCACAAAGGAAACTGACGCTTTCACTCACTGAGGCATCAGTAAATTCAAGCTGTAAAAAAATACAGTCCAGACAGTAATAATTTCACAAATTAATGTTTTATTTAAAATAAAATTTTTCAAACTTTGTGTTCATCAAAGAATCCCTCATGTGCAGCAATGACAGCTTTGCAGGTCTTATGCATTCTAGCTGTCAGCACTTCTCACAGGTATGACTAGCTCATAGGGCACTTCTCACAGACCTTATGATCAAGCTGCTCCCACAAAAGCTCCGTGGGGTTTAGATCGATTGATTTTGCAGGCCGATCCATCAGAGACAGTACTTCAGCTGCCCGCTTCCTCCACACACAGTTATGCATAATGTAGATGTGTGCTTTGGATTATTGTCCTGCTGCATGATGAAACATTTTCCACAGGGGAAGTGGCTTTGTCACTGAGACTCTGTCTTGTAAGGCCAGCATCAACAAGTCTCAGGTGAACCTGATGTTTGGTGTTCACTTTTCAAACAATCTGTCAGCCAAAGACCCGTGAGATGCGTTTCTCAAACTAGAGACTCTGTCGTACTTGTCCTCTTACGTGGTTGTGTACCTGGGCCTTCAGCTCCTCCTTCTGCAATGGAGACAACCAGTTTCCTTCTTCTTTCAAGACTCTTCAGCTTTTGTGGCAATCGCGGGCATAGAACAGCTTTTATTTCTTAAATTACAGTTATTTACAACATCAGTAATAATTTGTAACAATATTAATGGATTTCCTAAAGTTTATGATCAAAAACGTGAATATGAATAAAAATAATAGTTTCTTTCATAAACATGAATAATTTCTTGTGATTCCAAACTTTTAAATAGTAGTGTACCTTTGGAAAATGGGGTGATAAATGGGATTGTGGTGTGAACTATTCTTTAAATGCAAAGGTATTTTTTTAGATCTATATTGTTACTGTGAATCTTTAGTTCTTGCTCTTTTAAACTGTGCCTTCAGAAAGCAAAGTCAAACTAAGGTATATTTAAGTGTTTTTTTTTCTGTTGAAGCATTTCTCTAATGTTACAAATACCTAGATTTCTTCAGAATTGCATTAAAAACAAACAATTTGACAATTATTCAGTTGTTTTGAGAAAAATCAAACTAAATATGTTAAAAAGCTACACGTGTGCTTGACTGCGTATTAGACATCACCAACTTTGACAGGTCTCGCCAATAAAAAGCAGATCAGAGCATCTCTGCTGTCCTGAAGACCAAGCTGCAGCCTTTGGAACTTGAAATTGTTGGGAGGAAAATACTGGAGAAGATTATAAAAAAGACCAGAAAAGCTTTGATCTGCTCTAGGAGCGCCATGAAGTCCATTATTTAAAAAAAAAACAAAAAAAAACAGCATAACCCAGCCATCCCACAAAACTGAGACAGTGAACAAGTGCAACTGGTAGAGGAGTGAGCAAAAGGCCAGATCCAACACCGAGTGAGTTGCAGACCTCTTTGATGACTTTGGGAGAGTTGGCTGGAAGGAAGCCTTTTCTTAGAAAGGCCAACATTAAGTCACACCTGGAGTTCGCTAGAAGTCATGCGAGAACCTGAGAACTTTTGGAAGAAAAGTTTATAGTCTTTGACTTGAAAGCAAAGTGCAATGTTTCATGCAAAACAAATACATCTCAAGACCCAAGCATTACCATTATTACTGTCAATCACAGTGGTGGCAGCATTCTGCTCTTGGTTTGCTTTTCACAAGGAGGAACTGGAAAGCTTGTTACCATCAAGGGCAACGTGGATGGAGCCAAATACTGGAAAATCCTTGAAGAGAGCCCATTTCAATCAGCCAGCGATGTGTGTTTAGAACAAACTTTTGTTTCCCAGCAGGTCAATGACCCAAGCACACTGCAAAAACTATTAAGGAACGGTTTGAAAGAAAGGTTAGTGTTCTCAAAGGGCCCAGGACTTGAAGTCAACCAAAAATCTGTGGTTTGACCTGAAAATTGTGGCCAAATTATTGTCTGACTTTAACCATGTAACTTGGAAGAGCTCAAGCATCTCGTGTTGAGGAACTGGTGAAAATTCCAAAATCTTTAATATATTGTGCTGGTGAAAAATGAAAAAAAAAAATGTAAATAAAAGTCAAGGTGGCGAATACTCTCTGAAGGCATCGTATGCAGACACATTACATTCGCTTTGATACATCGGCATTAGAAAGTGCTTCCCAGTCCTTCGGCTGCTTGCACAGTTTTTTTAGGCGACGAAGGAAAGAAGACATCAGAAAAAGATATTCTGTTTTTCAACATTAGCACTATCAACCTGTAGAAAGAATTGTTCTTTGCCCTCACGTAATGAATTCCCTGTAATATCCTTTACAGAGTCTGCAAACTGTCAACAGAGCCATTACACAACCAGATAAGTGCAGAATGCAAATACTTCTGCAGCAGCACTGAATTTTAATTTCCATGACTGTTGATGCAGGGGGGGGAATAGTTCCATCTTAAAAAGACAAATGAGGACGTTCTCCCTTATTACTAATACAGAGCACTGTATTACAGGACAGGTTTTACATATCATAGCCCCCCTCTTGCTCAGACGTGTGATACAGTTTGGCTTGTTCCGATTCTTTTTTTGTACAGTTTGCAAAAATTATGCATTCCCCTGTCTTAAGGAATTCAAAAGTCAAATATTTTCTCTAAATGGTTGTTACAGTATAAAGGAACTGCATTAGCAATACTGCTTAGCTGAATACTTAATACCGGAGAAAGACACATTCCCCCACCCTGCTACCTATACTTGTTATGCCGACGATGCTAAATACTCCCGTCGGTGTTAATAATTGTTCCTTACTTCCAGTAGTCCTTGACGTGTATCTTGAAGGAAATTCTCCTCATATCAAAATGAATTTTAGAGCAATAATATCTGGGTCCTAGCTTTACGTATGTGGGTGTATTCGCAGCTCTTTGCCATGCTGTTTCTGTGCCTGTGCTGCTGTGACAAAGTGTTCTTCCATTTTTGGCTAAACGAAAAACAGAACCATAAAAAATATATCACTGACCGCACATACGTGATGCAGCTTGCAAGAAGTTTTAAGTAACAAAAAAAAAAAAAACTAATTTGCAACAAAGTTGACTTGAATTAAATCTATAAAACTGTGAAAAACTGTTTGATTCCTTCTTGAGTTCCCTTATTGCTGCATATTTGTCGCAGTAAATATTTTTAGATCTTTAGACAAACTGTAATACTGGACAAAGGGTATCTGAGTAAACAGATAAAACAGTTTTTTTATTGTTGTTTAATTATTTAAGGAACAAAGTTACTCAACACCCATATCCCCCCCTGTAAAAAAAGCAATTGCCCCCTGGCTGCACTAGGAGCAATAATTGGAACCAAACACTTCTCAAAATTTCATATCAGTTTTCGTTTGTGTGGTTTAGTTCAACCTTCTTTGTAGAACTGCTTTGTTTCACACACACTGGTTTTTTGAGCACTAACTGCTTGTTTCAGCTCCTGACACAGCCACATCTCTGTTGGGTTCAAGTCAGAAGGCTACTCCAAAAGTTTAATTTTGTTTGCTTTTAGCCAGTCTTCTTCAGAATGTTCTGGTACAGTACAGAATCCACGGTTCCCTCGGTAATGGGAAGTCATCCTGGTTTGGAGGCAGCAAAGCATCCTCATACCATCACACTGCCACCACTATTTTTCACTCATGGTACCCATGCCATCCATACAGTTCTATTTTTGACACCTCGGTCCATAAAACATGGCCCCAAAATGCTTGAAAGTCATTCGGGTGTTTTTTTTTTTCTGTTGCAAATGTGAGACAAGCACTGATGTTGCTCTTGCACAGTATTGTCTTCTGTCTTGCTACTCTTCCACGAATTCCATTTTTGCCTTGTTGCATTCTTGTAGTGAAATCACAGATGCTGACCTTAGCTCAGGCTAGACAGCCCTGCAGTTTTTTTTAATGTTCTTTGGGATTTTTTGTGACTTTTCCAATGATTTGTCACGGTGCCCTTGGAGTAAATTTTTGCAGGACAATCCTTCCTGGATAGATTCACCACTGTTCCAACTCTTCTCTGTTTGGAGATAATAGCTCTTACTGTGGATGAGTAGGGTGCCACAGCCTTAAAAAGGGCTTTGTAACCCTCTCCAGACAGGTAAATATCAGCAACTTTTTTTGTATTTCTTCTGGAATTTCCTATTATTGTGGATTAATGTTCTTGTAGAAACTTTGTGGTAAAGGCTTCATTTATGGTTAGCTTCAATATAGAGTGAACTTTAGATCCAGCAGGTTGACTGCAGTCAAGTCTGACTATCATTACAGTTTGACTGAGTAACTAAGGGGGAAATCACTTTTTCACATGGGTGAAATGGGGTTGAATAACTTTGTTCTTTAAATGAAGTAATAATTTAAAAACGTTGTTCTTTGTTTACTCTGGTTCTCTTTGTATGGTTTTGCATCTTACCTTCAAGCCTGAAACCACTCAATGTGACAGATAAGCGGCAATAGGGGAAATCGAGGTCAAATACTTTTTCACAGCACTGTAAGTATAAAATTTTTCACATTTTGCAATTTCCAAAAAAAAAAACCAAAATAAATCCCATAAATGTTTCTTTAATGATCTAGATATGAATGAAAGGTGCGTATTTTTTTTCAAAATGGAATTTAGTCGAGCCCTAAGTGGATACCTGATAAGTGAATAATTTGCTTTAGTGGATCAAATTGTTCAACCCAGTAACCCATATTGCCACGTTCATGATACTGGATACTCACTTTGTCCCTTTGGCACGCCATCACCTGCATGACGTGTCACTTTTTAGGGGGCAGGTAGAGCCCGGATGCTGCTGCACTGTCCGCAGAGACTGCTGCATGTCATCGGCAGCCCACGTCTTTAACCGCTGCCAGAAAACAACGCTTCGGAGGATGATCCCACAGATATAACCCCTGCCCCTTTGCTGGTGGCCATGCTACAAGCGGTGGCCATTCTGCTTGTTTTTATGGAGCTGCACCTCTGATGAATGTTTATAAGGTGATCAAACTTAGATGTAAAAATTCTATGCAGTGCTGTATAACAGACTATTTTGCAAAGAACCGTAGGACGGGTCCCAAGGGTATCCACTAAAGCAGATTCAACTGTACAGTATTGATCAGTTTCTTTTTGTTTGGTTCTGAATTCCAACCGTATAGTTATTACTTTACTGTAGTCCTTTCCAAAAGAGCAAAAATGAAATTTCAGACCTTTACTGTAAATGGTGAAGGACCCATCATACTTTACGGTGTCATTTACCCCCCCCCCAATCCTTCATGTTATGCTTTCCAAGAAAGTTTTAACTCAGACAACAATTCCATATCAATATGATGCATTATTAGATGCAGGGTTACTTTGACTTATGTTCATCAAACCTTGTGTGCTTTACTGCATTTGATTTAATCCCATCAGTCTAAAGTAAGACACTCGGGCGACTCATATTGCTCTCATTTCCATGAAAGACACGTGTGGAAGTTGAATTAGCAAGAAAAACTTACCTACGAGGTTCTCTGCATTAGGTGTGAAGAATTACATTTGCATATGGAGAGACACCTTAGCGCAGTGACTGTGTCCCAAAGATACAGAAGCCCCCTTTCTAGGTCTTAATTGCTTGACATGTCAGTGATTCATACCCTAGCAATGTGTCACAGGAGGGGCAAACAAGTTCCCTCTTCATTTCCCAACTGTTGGATTTCCTCCACTAATACAAAACCACACAATTCAGACAAGACAATAAGGGTGTACAACTATGTCGAGTCACGTTCCCCTTAACCAGAGCGTAAGGAACACATCACATAGGTCACACAAAGTTTAAGCAGACAAGAGCATCGTTTCTTTTACACGTGCCAGGCTGTCTCGGTGATGGTTCTCGACGGAGACGCAGCAAGTAGTTCGGTATTCTCCCCGTAGCTGCTGTTTTGCATCTCTGCCGTAAAAAATGGATTTTGCTTTCAGAATTAGTGTGTATCTGCAACGTTGCCTTGAAACGTAATGTTTCGCTCAATGAGTTTGATCCTGTCTACTAAAGATATTCCCAAGTGTGGTGCAAAGATCACACGGCGGAACTTCTTCGGAATCCTAGACAACAGCTGTTGCTGTTGCTGTTGGTGCCATCAAAGAAAATTTAAGGGGCAGCCAGGTGAAATTCTTTTTCTCAGCATTGTTTTAAACAAATTAGCAACAGTAAGCTGTAGCCTGGCTTAAACTACAAAAAAAAACAAAACAAAACAGTTAAAATAAGCATTCATTACTTTAAAAAATGCATTGCCATAAATATTTAAATATAACAGAGCACAGCCAAAACATTAATTTTAAAATGGAAAGCCTTTTAAACTGTAACCCACTGTACACTATGGCCAATTTAGATCTAAAACTATAGTATTAATACGTTTTCACAATAAACATTTTACTCCAAGAAAATTATTAAAATGTAACGTGAGCCATTCTAAGGGCTTCTGGCTCATGGTTCTTCAGGAAATGAACAACTAACCACAGGGAATCTGTGAAGTGCAACTAGATGCTTGTTATTTCTTTGTTGGTCAATTTCTCCTTAGAAAATTACTTTTGTGCCGCTTCTGTCACATACCAGCTACTAACCTGAAATGCTTTTAAATGTTTTACCTTTGACTGAATATTTCAGGCCACGCCCAGCAAAATTGTCTGTTCTTTCCCATGGTCTCTGTTCTGTGTGGAATATTTAGCTAGCTACTAGTGACATACTTAACTCGCGTTATCTACACCTAAAGTACTGTGCAAAAGTCTTAGGCGTGCAACTTCACTGTCTGTTGAGAAGTACAGTTAGATTCTTATCTACCAACAGGGGGGTTTCTGATGGGTCCCAAATTCATTCTGCAGCCTGAGAATGACCTCAAACACCCAATCTCAGTCATACACAACTATCTTCAGCAAAAAGAAGGAATCCTGCAACAGATGGTCTGGTCCCCACAGAGCCCTGATCTCAACATGATCGAGTCAGTCTGGGAGGACATGCAGAGACAGTCAAAGTGTGCAGAAGAACTGTGGCCAGTTCCTCAAAATGTTTGGAAGAACCTACCAACCTCTACCTTAAACTGCATGCAAGTTTGCATAAGAGAATTGATGGTGTTTTAAAGGCAAAGGGTGGTCCCACCAAATATTGATCTGATTGAGGTTTTTTTTGTCTATTGCACTTTTTAGAAGGTTTATTGATTAATAAGTATTCATGGCATTATTTCTGGAACCATCCTCACTTTACAGCATTTTCCCCAGAGGTGCCTAAGACTTTTGCACAGTACTGTACATCAAAAAATAACTTTCTGATTTATACCACAGATTACACATTTTTGAGAAGTATATCTGTTGCTCCTCGAAGAGCTTAAAAAAGAGTGGTCAGGAACACTGTTATTAGCATTTCCTGGCATCTGATCATAACAAAATAATATATAGCCATTGCTCTCCAGATGAATATTGCCTGGTTATCTGCCTCAAGCAGGCACTGTTTATTCAAATTTCAAATATTACATAAGGGTCTCTCTTGCTTCATTTCCATGATTAGAGGTTGAACCAGATTGCGGTTCGAAATTTCCGAGCTACTTTCTTTTGCAAACTTTGCAAAACGCACCAAGTTTTAAAGTATTTATCTCCACATCAGCTATATAATTAACATTGAAAATGGATAATTATATACTTAACTGCGCAGCAATTTTAATGCGTATGCAAATGCTCCGTTCAGAGATGGTTTCCTACGCTGCTGTCTGTTTTGCAGTCGGCAACCCACGGAGAATTTGAAAAGACGCTTCTTTTAAAATAAACACAAGTCAGTCAGACTATCGGATCATTTGTCCACAGCTTACGGAAATAGAGCACATATTGTTTGAGGCTCCTTGCCATAGCTTGTTAAATATATTGTTTTGTTGATGCTTAGGTTCTAGTCTCACGACTTTTTTCTCCCCTTCCTTTTAGTATACAGCAATCCCTCAGTATCCGAACTCTACGTATGTGAATCTTCAGTATAATGGCTCTGGAACGCCAATACCTACGTATCGGTGTCCGAATGGAAGCTTTTCCGATAGCGATTTTTCTCAAATCGAAAAATCGAAACACGAACACAAGTGTAAATAAATTTAAAAACAAACAAATAAATACCGCACTGCGCCGTACGAGCTCCATGCTGTTTTTTCTGTCTAATCCCACTTTCATGGAGAAACCTACGCAGCCACCCCCCTCTACCCAGCGGACCTCACAAGTCTCTCTCCACTTTATTCTGTAACGCCCAGTAACAATTTCAGCCTTTTTGTATAAACTGGCATGGTTAATGTTTTAACTTAATTTCATTTTTTTCATGCAAACCTGTTTATTCAAATGCGGGTGGCGCCACTAACATGCAAAATGTCCGGAACAGTACAAACTGCACGACGCATTAGAAACATACAAACTAATGACAGCGTTAAGTGTTTTCTAATTCGGTAACTGGTATTTACATTGTTTATCCTGCTGAAATCATGGGTTGATAGTGATGTAGGTGTTTCCCGATGGGCTGGAAGCGCATTATTATTACTATTATTATTTTCACAATATAATGGGAAGTAGGCACCAAATATCAAAAAAAAAAAAACAAACGGTACCAGAAAAATCTGGTATCCATCACATTTTCGTGGGGGAATTAGATTCCGATACCATTGGGCTACTGTATTTTTGTTAACTGATGCGGTCAGTTAACAAATGTGGTGACTGATGGCACACTGTTACAAGCCGTGCTATATTTGGACCATGCTCTTTAATTCACACTTTAATAGCTTCTCTCATAAGTACTTTCTTTGTTATATCGTACTGTGCAAAAGTCTTAGGCATACAACTTCAATGTGTGTTGAGAAATACAGGTAGATTCTTATCTACCATCAGGGGGGTTTCTGGTTGGTCCCAAATTCATTCTGCAGCCTGAGAATGACCTCAAACACCCAATCTCAGTCATACACAACTATCTTCAGCAAAAAGAAGGAATCCTGCAACAGATGGTATGGTCCCCACAGAGCCCTGATCTCAACATGATCGAGTCAGTCTGGGAGGACATGCAGAGACAGTCAAAGTGTGCAGAACAACTGCGGCCAGTTCCTCAAAATGTTTGGAAGAACCTGCCGACCTCTACCTTAAACTGCATGCAAGTTTGCATAAGAGAATTGATGGTGTTTTAAAGGCAAAGGGTGGTCCCACCAAACATTGATCCGATTGAGGTTTTTTTTGTCTATTGCACTTTTTAGAAGGTTTATTGATTAATAAGTATTCATGGCATTATTTCTGGAACCATCCTCACTTTATAGCATTTTCCCCACGGGTGCCTAAGACTTTTGCACAGCACGGCAAGTAACACCTCCGAGCAAAATCGTGCAAAATACCAAAAATACTTGCATTTACATTTGTGCTGCTTATACTGAGTGTTTTGTTTTAAAACACAAAACGAAGCACGACATACGTAACAAACCATCAAACGGGAGCTTTCGGCAGCAACCACATCGAGCTGAGCTTTGCAACACGGCAACTCGTGTCCTCTGTTAAATACTGTGGTGGCACCTGTGACGGACAGTTAGCCCAGGGAGCGGTGCGGCTGTGCCCGCCGATTGTATTTCTTTTAATTGTTCATTTTGCAACTCTGGTGCTTATTTTTAATTCAGTATATTTAACGTCATGCTGTAATGTGACAACTTTGTACTAAAACAACTCTATCAACATTTTCCAGCTGTGTAACTGAAATGGTACCAGTCTCAGGACTTCATAGGATGGGGCATTTAAACCAGTCATGCAGTTACTGGCAGAGTTTTGCTTCCTGTCCCCGTTGACACTCACCCTACAACTTCAGTGCTTTTCTCACTTCTCACTAGGTGTAGCATCTAAACATGTTGTAGTCCAGCTATCTGACCTATAGGGGACAGAGAGGTGGTCAAAAAACACTGGATAATATGTAGAACTTCAAGAAAAGTTTGTGAACCCTTTGCAGTCACCTATAGTATTACATTACTAACTCACAAAACGTGGTCTGATCTAAGTCACTATAATAAACACAAGCTGCTTAGTTAAATAACAGAAGCTCTTAAT
Source organism: Arapaima gigas (assembly GCA_900497675.1). Classification (NCBI taxonomy): domain Eukaryota; kingdom Metazoa; phylum Chordata; class Actinopteri; order Osteoglossiformes; family Osteoglossidae; genus Arapaima; species Arapaima gigas. The sequence continues at coordinate 140,822 of UFQX01000788.1, forward strand.
TGTCTGATCAACAGACAAATAATTGTACTTCTTCTTGTCAATAGTGAAAACACCATTTGAACAATCACAGTCTAGGTTGAAAATATTTTCTGAACTGCTGGGGTAATGATTTCTACAAAAGCTAATTGGAGTCATGTGTCCTAATCGATGAGATGAGATTGGAGGTGTGGGTTGTGGAGATGCCCTGTCCTATAAAAAGACGCACAAAGTCAGGCTACTGATAGTCTGTTCTTCTCAGGAGAGATCTTTTTATGTGCACCATGCCTTGATCGAAACAATTTTTAGAGGACCCTAGAAGAGCATTTCGAGTGATGCTGGAAAAGGCTTCAGAAGCATTTCAAAAATGAGAAAACAGATAATCAGAAAGTGTCTGTATTTCTGAGTGCTATGCGATGCAAGACCTACACTTTGCTGCGCAATTTAATCGCAACAGAGAAGGCAGACAACAGAACTTTCCCAGAGATCACGGTTGTGCTCACAAAGCATTGTTTGCGAGAGCATCCGATGTTTGCCGGAACACCAGGAAGGAGAGTCGGTTAGACAGTAAGTGGACGTGCTGAAAAAACAGTCGCAGCACTGCCAATTCACTTATCTGGAGGTTGCACTTTGGGAAAGAGTCGTGTGTGGCTTAAGAAGTGAAACTTGTCAAAAGAGATTACTGATGGAGGACAAGATGACCTTCCAGAAAGGTACATTGGATGCTGTTTTACAAAAACATGCTGCAATCTTTTTAAAAGAGCTAAAGACAATGAGAAAGACTAATCCTTTGGCGCCTGTGAAACCTCATCAGAAACCAAAATTCTGTGGACAATGGCTTGTACCATACTCTAAGACAAAGTAGAAGAGGAGCTGACCTGTCTAACAGATATTTGAGTCTTGTCTCAAGTGCATTACAGTGACTGAGGTACTCTAGAAGTCCCAGTTGTGAAAAAAGGATGTTTGTGAGAATTTGTAGTGATTTTAAAATCACCCTCAACCCCAGTTGTCTGCATGAAGCACTTCCCCTTACATGCACTGAGGACGTGTTTGAATGATTCTCTCAAGGCGAGCAGTAAGTTAAACCTTTCACGTGTTTACCTACAGATGAGTCAAAGAGTAACTACAGAAGCTTCTCACCATAAAGACACAGAAAATCTGTACTGGTACTAACAATTTCCTTTTGGAACTGTAACTAATCCAACAATGTTTTGCAAGAAGGGTGAAAAAAATAATAAAATGAGCACAATATGCAATTTTGTATGATTCCAACAAACTAAAGCAACAGTTCATAAAACTACGCTTTAATAGTTTTTTTTAAACAGCCATGGATTAGTTACTGCAAGGACGTTTGAATGTGCGTTATTGGCTTGATGATGTTACTGGTGACTGAAGCCAAACACTTGAGAAATCTGGATGCGGTCCTTGGACATGTGGAAGAATTTGGGATGCAGTGCTCAAAAAGAAAAATGACTTTTTCAAAAATTCATCTGAGTGTCCAGTGTCACACAACTGAGATTATTCTTGGGCTTAAGGAACTACTATGGCAGACGTATACTAAAACTGGCAACGATATTGAATACTGTGAAAGCTCTGCGCTGCAGCAGAAAACCGAGTGTTGGTCTGCATTTCAAAAAGCAAAATAAAAGTTGTTGTCACAAAAAGTCCTGATCCAGCACAATAAGCCTAGCTTGGGATACATCGCCGTATGACATTGCTGTTGCTATTTTCCATGTTTTAGCCAGTGCCAAGGAAAGGCCTGTGGCCTTTACCTTTAGAACACTGAGTAATACTGAGAAGAACTATGCTCAAGTTCGAATGGAATTTGGAAATTCCATCAATGCAACATTTATGGACGGAAATTCACTCTCATCACTGATCATTGTCCTCTCATTGCCATTCTCAGTCCAGTAAAATGAAACCCATCAATGGCAGCTGCACGGATGTAATTGTGGGCACTGTTGTTCTCTGCTCATAATTACAGCATTAAACAGAAGAAACCTGCTCTCCATAATAACGCAGATGGACTTTCACAGATGCCCTTCCAGGTAGTACATACAGACAGAATGGATACTGCAGGGGTCTTTCGCATCAACCAGAGAGAGGCATTGCGCGTTACTATTCCTGAAGTTTGCCAAGAAACACAGCGGGACCCAACACTGTCAGATGTGTTGGAGCTGATTTTCCAATGTGACATAGTTGTTGACATTTCACAACAGTGTTGTGGCTCCTTTCCTCAGCAGGTGCAAACAAGGAAACAGTGTAGCAAGGATGTCCGATGTGGGAAATGCAACCCACTTAAACTATGAGTCAGGGTCCTTACAGAGCTATACACTGGGCACTCCGCTGTAGTGAGGATTAAATCTATAGCATGCAGTAATGTCTGGTGACCAGGAATTGATAGCCCGATTGAAGGAAAAAGCAGTAAGTAAAGAAGATGCCAGGACCTGCAGCTTTTCACCCAAGGGTCTGGCCTGGTGAACTGTGGAGAAGAACATGTGTTAATTTTGCTGGACTTTGTGATGGTCGAATGTATACAATCATAGTCGATGCTGGTTCAAAGTGGCCATAAGTAGAAAAAAATGGTATCAGTAACAACAGCAAAGACCATCAAGGTTGCCATGGCGTCCCGGGGGGTTTTAGTGAGTAATAATGGGCCATAATTTACTTCTGGAGACTTTTTTAAAGCACAACTGTGTCCAGCATATTCAATTTTTTCCCTTTCCATCCAGCAACTGGGCTTCCAAAACAGTTTGTTCAGATGCTCAAGCAGGGCCTGAAGTCCAGGAAGTGTTCAGCATCTAGACTCTTTCTTGCTGTCTTATCACATAACTCCACATGCAGCAACCAAAGAGACCCCAGAAATGGTGCTCCTAGGCAATAAACTGCAGTCTTGACTGAAGTTAGTGAAGCTCTGTGTGATGTCTACAGTACACTGTGCTCATGACTCTTAAATCATGTACATGAAAGACTCATGCAAAGTTAAGACACTTTCCAGTGGGTGAGTAGTCCCGAGACTATCAAAGGGAAGAACGTGGACACCAGGAGTGGTGACCTCACAAAGTGGACCTGTATCATACAAAGCTGATGTTGAAGCTGCAGGTGTCTGGAGATGCTGTGCAGATCAAATGCTGCCTTGCACAGCCAACAGGGATTTGTGGGAATCGGCGAACTCTGAACAGACACTGTCATCTGACAGCTGAACTGTGCCAAATACTGTTTAGGAACAAGCAAGTGTAGATATTGTGCCTTCAACTGCTGCTGACCAGCTTGCCACTTCAGGCCCCACCCAGTCTACCATGGACAATGAAAACCAACTGCCACCAACTGAGAACTCCAGACAATCCCGCAAGCGTACAACTAAGCCGCCCAACCGTATGAACTTATAATGCCTGTGGGAATGTGTTTAGTGCCGTTAGCAACCCATCCCTACATGGACCAAGGCACATAACAATACCTTGGACGGGTTTGAGGTTTGGACCAGTCTGACCCATCCCAGCTATAGCAATGGTTCAAGTGTTTTTTTACTGACATTGTCATTAAGAGGGGAGGAGATGTGTACTACTGTTGCAAGGTGTGTTTTGTTTTAGCAGATGAGAAAAGACAATGAATGGCGTTCATTCTGAACCACCATCATCTGAGTGTGAATCCTTCATTCTCCCATGTGAGGTAAACCTGATATATGTTGTACACTACAAGCACAGCAAATACAGTAACCATTACACAACGATAGTACTTCTACTGCAATAGCTACTCAACGAAATATAACCATCCCCTAAATTTAGACGCAGTTCTTTTCACGGATTCGCCTTTCTGTACTTTTTACTCAGTTGAAAGAAGCACTTTGTCTCTTTTCACAGCTTCTACAACACAAATTACTAGCGCAGATGGACAAACAGGTAACACCTGTGGCAAATGCGACGGCCTAAGACGGACAGAAATAGCGGAGACTGCTATCTCAAATGCACGTGCATCTCGGTGTCGTAAATAGCTAAGACCAGACTGACTTTGAAATGGTTCCCATCACGTGGCCATGCCAGATAAACTGGAATCTCAGATAATCTGGACAGTATTTAAGTCAGCTCGTACTTTTGCACCAAAAATAGACTCGCATTTCCCTTTGACTTCCCTTGACTGCAATATTAGTTTAGTTTTTTTTTTCTTTTTAACTGCTGTTATGCAGATATTTGAAGATCTAAGGAATCAGATTCCCATCTGTTACATTTATATTTCAAGTTATATCCAGCGTACTTCTTAAAGCTGCTACGAGTAGTACATTTTCAATTAATCTTTTATTTCGGATGTTGCTAAATATAAACTTATAGGACAAATAACTCCAGACCTGCCATTCTGATAATATCAAGCACATTTTAATGTATTTTTTAGCAGACAGTTGTATTCCATGTGGCATTCAAGCTTTCAGAAATAAATAAGGGAACAAATAAATAAATAAACAAATAAATGAAAATAAAAGGACTGTTGAAATTACCTGAAAAACTGAAAACCTCTGTCTTGTGAAAATAAAAATGTTAGACTCAACATTCAAGCAATCCCAAATTGCATTTATTTGGTTGTGGATTATTATATGGCTGCACACAAAAAACAAAATGTGCAATCTGCTCGGCAGCAATTAAAAAGCTTTTAAAAGGTGAAATATAGGGTACTTTACACTGAAGTCATCCTCTAGTCTAAAAAGATTTTATGCGGTACCAGATAATTCAGTACAAAAAAACCTAGAATTTTATTTTTATTTAGCAGGGATAATAGTCTGACATGTCTTTCAAACCCTTTTAAACCATCATTCTACATGCTGTGCCCCCGACATGCATTGTGAGAGTGTTATTACAGTTACTTGTTTAGAATTTAATTATTAATGGAACGGTAATAAGATAATATAACCCCAACACTGACAAAAAGCAATTTACTTAACAACAAACCTGCCTAAAATTGGCCAAGAGAGTTTAAACTTCACATAAAAGACCATTTACAAAACCTGTGAACAGCACAGCTTCTCTGCACACTGCTGTGACAAAAAAAACCTGGAATTTTCATATCCAGATTCAATCTCAATCTGAATCTGGAAAAATGATCTTTATCTACTTTTTGCTACCTTGTAATGCAACTAGGCTTCCTTACACACACACACACAAGACACACACATACCTTCGACAAGGTGCAGGTAAGATCCCATTCCACTTTGCCCCTAAGGTCCAGAGGTGCACTATTGAGTTGGCACGGAGCGGAGTGGGGGGGGGGGGGGGG
>UFQX01000788.1:146095-161955 GCA_900497675.1 Arapaima gigas
GGGGGGGGGGGGGGGGGGGGGGGGGGGGGTTGCAGGATCTTGGAGTCACCTTTATGTTTGTGGAACCATCCTGAGATGATGAATGCTTTGTGACATGTAGCTTTATCCTACTGGAAGGGTCCATTTGAAAAGGGGTTCAAGGTGAAATAAAGGGTGCAATTTAGAAGCTGCAGTGTTTAAGAAAGCTGTGCTATCCAGACAATATCGAGGTGCTATAAAGGGGTCTAACGTGTGCGACAAAAAACATTTCCTAAATCATTACCTTATCATCGCCACTCCTTGACACCCGATAAGGTAATATCCACGGATTCAGGCCAAAATCTGACAACGCGATCAGAAAGTAGGACGTGTCAGACACTTGTGAACCTGGCACAGTCTTAGGCTGCTCATACCTTCCAGCTTTAAGAACCGATGAGTTGAGGATTCCAAGGTACCTTTTTGCACCCCGTCGTCACACTGAAAAGCTATTCGCTTTGCTCAGCTGTTGAATGAACGTACTCAAATACCTGGGCAAAATGCATGCACCTGAAACACAACAGAATCTTCCTAAAGCCATTATTGCCATTATTATTAATTTATGACATAGCTATAGATTTTTTTCTGCAAATCAGCTTACCATAGTTAGACAAATGTCAAGGCTTTACTACAGTAATTCAGGGTTGGTGCCTTGCTCAAGAGAGCTGCAGCGGTAGTGAGAGTGTGGCTTAAAATAGTAATCTTCAGACCGCAAGTGCATATGAAGCCTTTAAACTTATGCACGGGATACAATATGACCACAGATTGTGTTATTTTGCTTATTTATAGTTCAGTCATAAATGTTTCTTTCTCAAATGACTTCAGACAACAGAAAAAGAAGAATTCTCCTTCTATGATCATAGCCAGATAATGTTGGATTTAGAATTGACTGAGAGCGGGACCGTGCGAGACTCAGATCGATAGCTGCCCAGATTCAAAATGCAGTTATATTACGCATCGATTGCTTGGGCTGATAAGGCAAAGCTTATAACTGTATCCCATCAGAAATTTCCAATGCAACAGCAATGAAAAATAACATCGCTTTGCCGCGGTTAGGTGGGTGCTGTGGGGGAACAAGTGTTTAAATCAGGTACAGTATCTCAGCCAGGTGAAGCATGAGCACCTCCCGTGGTCTATTCTTGCAGGGGGGATAGAGAGCTGGTTTGAGAGCTATTCCTACATCATGTGACATATGGCGTGTGAACAATAAAAACCAGGCAGGTCGTATGTCAGACGCTCAGCTTTTTATCAGTTTCGGCACACCGTCGCCTATGACTGAGTCAGAATGATAAAAAAAAAGGTGACGCAATAAAATAAAATTATATGTGCCCTGTGTGACTAATATTATCAAAAGCTGTACATGTGCGCAACAGCAGGTATATGCACAGTGCATGTGTGGTCAGCTGACACACTGAGGATGTGTTTGGCCACCTATTGGTTTTTTAGATATGCCGCTCATTCACGGGGTGCCGACAGTTGGCCGAAGTGAGGTTCTTTCAGCTGGATGCTCCTTAAGGGATTTTTTTTTTCTTTTTCAATTAAACGGAGCTCTTGGAGGTGACGAAAGCAGAGCAGAGAAAACCGGGTGATGGTTCTGCTCAGCTCTAGGTACTGCCTCGGGGTACATGCTGTGAAAATGCTAACTATCATTAGAGATGCAAACTTGAGGAAAAAAGGGTCTGCTGGCTTTGGGATTCACAGGAAAATTCAATTTATGGACTTCTAAAAGCACCGGCGGTTAGGGAGGCAGTCAATTTATAAAACGCAAATGAGGATGTCGACAACAGGACTTAAGGTTAGATGAACTCTTGCCGCCTAAGCTTTAATATCAGCGAATTCAGTTAGCGAAAAATTAAAACAGCCGCATGGGGCAATAATGAAATACATTAAACGGGGATTTCCGTGCCTCTTAAAGCATCGCAGTATACTTTTTATGAAGGGCTAAACACATGATAGACAGGGAATGTATTGATCTTGGCATGGAGATTCACACGTAAAGCAGCTAAACGGTTGACACATAAAAAAGGTTCCCAGATGTGGTAACAAATTTAATAAATGCAAGTAACAAAAACAAAATAAAAACAAAAAAAGACAACTGCACATTACAATTGCTCTGGACACCTAAACAGTAACACAAGTGCAGCAATTCTACAGCCACAAGGCACTTCCCTGTTTCTGTGTGAAAGGCCCCTGAGAGGCATTATGGAGATAGATGGCTGGTAAGAAGGGCCCCCATGTACACCATAGCTGATTCATCCAGTGACTAAGAGAGCTCACAGCCATCACTTCATGGAGGGCTGGTGAGCCATCATCCATAGTGGACATTAGTTTCTTTCTCATCCTGGGCTCTGCCACTGCCTCTTCTCAGTCGGGAGTCAAACTTGTGACAGAAAACGGTTTCCTTACAGGTTTGTTGAGTCTTACCAGATGTGATGTCCCCCCAAACACAACAGAGCGAAACATAATGTCCCTGACAGCCTAGTAGATCTTGTGGACCCTTTTGCTACACAAGTTAAAGGACTTAGAGCACAGCCTGCTCCATCATTTCTTATACAGTGCATCTGTGAGACCCGTCCAGTTTGAAGTTGATGTGGAAACCCAGTTTTCTGTAGCTGTAGACAAACTCCGTCTCTTTGTAGCAACCCGGGTGTAAGGGTTCATTTACGTGATGAAAATCAACCATCAGCTCCTTTGTTTTGTTAATGTCGAGCTGGACGTGGCTTGACTTACACCATGTAACAAAGTCCTCAGTCAGATGTCTCGGCTCCATCATCTTTTTCTATACACCCCTCTACTGCAGGGTTATCAGAGAACTTCAGCAGGTGACACAGCTTGGCCTTGTATTTGAAATCAAAGGTTATTGAGGGTAAACAGGAATCAGGACAGTACTCTTTCCTGGGGTGCACCTGTATTGCTCACCACCACATCAAGGGCACATTACCAAACCTTGACAAACTGTGATCTATTAGGTAGTCCAGAATCCACAGCGTGAGGGTAGTCACACGAGACACCAATAAAATAAGCAAAAAAGTGAACCTTGGACCTTACAATACATTAAATAAAGATTTATCTGTCTCTTAAAGAGTGGTTCTCAATTGGGCGGTAGCCCTCTAGGAGGTCTCAGTAAACTTCCAGGGGAGCTGCAAGATGACTGAAAATAATTTTAAAATTTCATCAAAATGCTTCAATAGGTCAAAACAAGCTACAGTCACTAAAGAAAGAAGGAAAAAAATACACGTTTATAACTACACATGTAATAAAAAAAACATGTACACCTGCCCCCTGTCATACAGCCAATCGTGTGAGAGCGTGCATAAAATCACACATGAACCATGAGCCTCGGTGAATGTTCACATCAAACCAAAATGGGGAAAAAACGTGATCTAAGGGACAGTGGCATGGTTGTTGATGCCAGGCAGGGTGGTTTGAATATTTCCGAAACTGCTGCTCTCCTGAGATTTTCACATAACGGTCTCTAGAGTCGACACAGAATGGTGTGGAAAAAAAATCTTCCAGTGAGGAACAGAGACACCTTTTTGGTGAGAGAGGTCAGAGGAGAACGGCCGGACTGGTTCGAGCTGACAGAAAGACTACAGTTACTCAAATAATCACTCTTTACAGCAGTGGTGGCCAGAAAAGCATCTTTCAATACATGATATGTCTTCCTTGAGCCCTTCAGATGGGCTACAACAGCAGAAGACTACATTGGGATCCACTCCAATCAACCAAAAACTGAAAGCTGAAAAAAACCCAACTTTCCAAAGCTGAAGCTACATTGGACACTGGCTCACCGAAACTGAACAGTTTAAAACTGGAAAAATGTCACCGAGGTGATGAATCTTGATTTCCGTTGCGACACACAGATGGACGGGTCAGAATTTGGCGTAAACAGCCTGAAGCCATGGACCCAACCTTCCTTGTGTCAACAGTTCAGGCTGCTAGTGGTGGTGCAATTGTGAGAGGAATCTTTTCTTGGCACTCATTGGGCCCCCTTAGCCAAGTCAAGCATCATTTGAATGCCACAGCTAATCTGAGTATTGTTGCATGCTTTTATGGCCACAATTTACCCATCTTCTAGCAGCTACTTCCAGCATGCTAATGTGCCATGTCACAAAGCACAAGTCATCTCAAATTGCTTCCATGAACATGACAATGAGTTTAGTGAACCTCATTGGCCTTCCTGGTCATCATTCAATTGAGCACCTTTGCAATGTGTTAGAACAGCAGATCGGCAATATGAATGTGTAGCTGACAAATTTGCAGCAATTACATGATGCAGTCAGGCTGACGTTGGCTAGAATCTCCAAAGAACGTTTACAGCACCTTGTTGAATCCATGCCACGAAGAATCCAGGCTGGTCTGAGAGGAAAGGGGGGGGGGGGGGGTTGGTCCCCCCTGGTATTGAATGGTTCCTAATAAAGTGAGCATTGAGTGTATTTTTTTACTCTGCTGAAAAATTAGGAGTGTTGTATGGCTCGCAGAGTGTGACCAAATTTTTCACTGCACTGCATAATCCTGGCAATGTTTCTGTAAAATGAAATGGACAAAATTTTCCACAAAAACAACACTCAGCTGATCTAGAGCAACCAAAAGTTCTCCCTGAAGCCATGGACCCAACATTCCTTGCGTCAACAGTTCAGGCTGCTGCTGGTGTTGTAATTGTGAGAGGAACCCACACACTGGGCCCCCCAACACCAAGAATCAAGAAATTCTTATTGTAGGACACCCTTATACAACAGATATACAAGGAAACGCAAAAATGAAAAATGAAAAAATGAAGATCCTTATGGCCACAGTGCAAAGAACAGGGGGAAAGAAGGTTCAGGGAAAGAATACAAAGAGAATTTTAACAAAACATAATTTATAAGTAAAAAAAATCATCATATATGAGGGATAAGCACAGTATATAAGTAAATAATAAAATTACAAAATATACAAGAACACATACAGGTACATACATACACACGTGCATACGTAAGCATAATGAAGCGAAACGTAAAAATACAGATACACACAAATGGTGAGTGTCAGGAGTTAGAAACAGAGGAGATGGTCAGTGGTGGTGGAGGTGAAGGGGTCTGAAATGACAGTGTTCTGCAGCCTGACAGCCTATGGTAGCAAGTTGTTTCTGAGTCTGGTGGTTTTGGCTCTCAGGCTGCGATAGCCTCTTCCAGATTGCATTGGTGAAAGCAGACGGTGGAGATAGTGGGAGGGGTCCGTGGTGAAGTTGTGAGCTCTCCTGACACACCACTTGTTGTAGGTGCTGTAGGTTGTAACCTCAGATTTTGTTGTCCCCAGGTGCAGCATATAGTCTGTTCCCAAGTACCTTCCAATGATGTATGAGACTTTCCAAGTTGATCAGACATTCAGGCAAACTGATGCATTCATAGCAAATACAAAACTGGATTTCAGCAATCAGAAATCATATGAGAAATTACATGAGACCGTCTCTCAAAGATGTTGGAGCATTTTGATCTTTATTTCTTTGCACTAACAGAGGAGCAAACAGTTTCTTACCTGTGGATTAAAATCCCCTTCACTGAGAACTCTGAAGGAAAGCTTCCAGCTACTTCCCCATCAATACTTTTGGCTTCTCAAAACAGCTCATAGACATATCACCTAATGGCACCCTGAGAGCTCAGGTAAGTGAAGTCCCACAAGAAACATTCTGGTGTGAGTGCTGCAGAGTACCCAGTATGTCATGAAGCAGCAAGAAGGTGTTGATACCATCCAGCACACTTTATTCTGTGAGGCTGGATTTTCAGCCAATGAAACACGGGGCCACACTGATCCTGGAGGACATGCAACCAGGTCGACATAGACTAACCAAAAATTCAACATATACTTTCTCCATGCATTGAGAATACATTATTCACAAACACCAGCAACCCTGCCACTCACTAACTTCTACAATTAAGTTTTAAAAACGTGTGCAGTGGTTAATTCTGTATTTTAATCAGTTAGATTTATTTTTGTTTGCCTTTCAGCAATACTTGTTTTATGTTCAGTTAATACTTAAGCTTAGTGAGTCGTGAGCAGCTTTTAAGTTATGAAACATATCTGCAGTGACAAATTCTGTATTTTGAAAATTACTTATTATTGTTTCTCTGTAAAAACGCCCACACATTTTCTAACTAAGCACTTTAGCAACAAGTGCAAATAAGTTTTATATAGGGAACATATAGGCTTTTTTGAGGTGCCTATTACTTTTGTGTAAAAAAAACAGGCACTAGTAGCAAATATGCTTTTATTAACAATTTGTTAAAATATTAACAAAAGCATACTTGCTAGTAGTTAATACTTTGCTAATTCTGTTTAATTAGATGAAGTATGCATAGATTAAATATGAAGAAATTTTATTTCTCAACCTACTTGCACTTACATGATGTAATTTGAAATATTTTTTGAGTGCTGTGCTACATCGGTGAATACGGTAATGTTTAGTGCTCTTCTACGTAGGTAAATAAGGATGTCAGTTATCAATAAACAAAGAGGTGTTTCTTATTTATATATTTGTTTCTATAGTTACATTCAGCGTTCCAGTCAAATTTGGAAAATTGGGGTTTTTGTGTTAGGCTGAACTGTATTATAATTTTCTCCATAAGAAATAAGTTGTCTTCGTTTATGCATTTCACTCAACTTCACACTTTTCAGGAACCAATAATTTAGTAAATATTTTGAATATTTTCAATGTATTACATATTTGGAACCTATCCCAAGACATGTATATGATTTCCTGCAGTTTAGAAATTATGTATTTATGTAGCCCTTGTGAATCAATCTTCACCTAGGAATACTGACAGAAAATAAAGGACTGAAACAAGCATTAACTGTGCAATTTACATCCATCTACATACAGGAAGGGGCCGAGGGTCAACTGGTTACAGTGAGTCACAGGTATGATCATATAACACAATCTGATAAGTTCCAAAAGGGTGTCCATATATTCCAAAACTGTTTTCAAATATTGTGTAGGTCAAATCTTTCAAGTGGGAGAAAGTTAGACACTATAGTCATCCACATATTTGCAGAAGGAACAACCTACGCTCAATGACTTCATCAAAAAGAGAGTTTGGGTTGTGTTTTACCAGCAGAATAGAAGGTGACAGATGCAACTTCATATTAGGGGTCTTTTGAATGGTTGAGGGAACCCTCCTCTGATAAGCTGGTAACTTATCACAGTCCCAAGATTTATGTGTCAATATGCCAGGAGCCACTTTGCACTTGAAACACATCTGCAATGTCCCTAGAAACCTCCTATAGAGGAGTACTGGGAAAAGGCAGATTCTGTAAATAATCTTGAAGATTTGCTCCTGGATGCCTAGGGAAGTGCAGGCTGGGAAAACATTTGTTCATAATATGAGCTATTTATGATTGCTGAAAGACGTCAAAGTTGCTTTCCCATGTCTCCCTCAAAGTATAGTACACGTTATTGTGAACTGTACTTTTTCAAAAGAAGTTTGTTCTCTTTGTCTGAGAATTGTCTAATAAAATGACAAAGTTGTAGATATTTAAAGAAGTCTGTATTTATTCTGATTGTTCATTCCGAGCAATTATTATTATTTATAAACAAACCTGAGTCAGAACGTCCATCTGAAATACAGTGATGCAATATGGCGGGAATGATAAATAATAGAAGATTAAAATGTTATGTCCCCATCTTTACCTTAGTTGGTTATGTACCAAATAATGCGATAAATTGTTTTAAAAAATCACAAGAAAAAGGAGATATATCCAATTTTATTGTAGCGGTACGCAGCAAATGGTTAACCAAATGCATTACATCATTAAATCATTATCATTGTTTCCATGCGTTAAAATATAAGAACGAGACGGGTATTTTTATTTTTTATAACACTTACACTATAAGACATCTTTTTGGAAGTAGAAACAAACATAAATACTAGCATATATATAACAAAATGTATAAAACGATACGGCAGCACTATGGGGATTAGATCGGCATGCATCAGTACGTCATGTATTACATTGCATACTGTACACCTTCTCTTCTGGTTCATGAAAATCAACATATATTGAGCATGTTATACAAAAACAGTTCTTTTGTATCTGGACCATGCAGCAGATTCACTTGAGTCTCCGATAACAAACACAGAGGGGGGATGGGGGCTGTGGTCTGTTTAGCATGGCTGTCTGTGGAACTTGTTCTTTGTTTATCAGCAAATGTTCACCCGCCAACTGTGAGACTGAGGTTCCTCTCCTCGACCGCAGTAATGGAGAGCAGTCGACGCTTTGCAGTCTGCTGGGTTATCTTAGGAGACTGTGGTGCTAAGAGAGGAAACCCAATAGCAAATCCCCGATAGTGGCTCAGACATCAATAGGAGACATTTGTATGTATCGATTGAAATTTGCTATCATGTCCTCTGCTGTGGGTGTTTGCACCACTGTGGCATTTGCATTGAAATGAGAAAATATTGCCTCTGACCTTGCTAAAAAAACAAACTGTTAATATATTAAACCGTGTAAAAAAAAGTTTTAAATCGTGAAATCGCTTGTTCCTTCAGTTTCTTAGTGTAAAACACAAAACTTATGTGAGTTACCATTTTGCTCACAGCTATATGCGTAACAACGTGTAAAATCACATTATTGTTAGCCAAACAGTGCATCTCATTATTATGCGATTTGTAAAAAAAAATGGACCTGTGAGCTCTGCTATAAAATCTCAGATGACCTGAAATAAACTGAGAAACTGGTGTTTCTGTTGGACTAGTGAACCTGCATGGCCCAGTGTATGTGGATATGTGAGATTGTGTTTATGTATATGTATAGTTTATCTAGCAATAGACTGGTGGCCGATCCAGGTCTACATCAACCCAACGCTGAACGAGCAGTTGCACATTTTGAATGAATGAATGAATGAATGAATTAATGAATGGATGGATGAATGAATGGATGGATGGATGGTAGAATTATGCATCATTTTGCACTCGACAGTACTGTATCCTTATTTGTCTAGGGGGTATATTTTATTTTTCTTTTGTCAGCAACAGAATTGAGGTTGTGGTTTAGTATAGAGGGGCAGTTTTGGCATATGTTTGAATCTTAGTCTGTGTGGAATATCCATACTCTCACAATGTCAGTAAGAGTTTTTATCCCACAGTCCAAAGACACATATTTCTGGCTAACTGGGGATTAACTAAACTGCCACCAGTGGCGCATTGGTGGGTACTCTGTATTCTATCAAGGATCTATCCCTCCTAGCTTGGTATCCAGTGAGTCCAGGATGGACCTACATTAGCTTGAAAATAATTTTTAGTGAAACATAACCGAGTGGAAAAAAAAAACAGTTTTGTAAACAAAAAAAGTTTCAATAATTGAACATCATTCCAGAAACCTTGTATCCTATCTGTTTGCCAGGATAAATTTATCAAAGTTCCCCAGGCTGTTGTTATATTTAAAATGCAGCTGAGCTGTCCTTGGGGATATCCTGTGAAGATATGAGTACATACTTGAATAAAGTTGTGTCTATGAAGGAAGTTGAGGTTCTGTTTCTGGATACTAAAGAAGATGCTGACAGAGAAAACTTATTCTTTGTCACAGAAAGTCAAGTTAACACAAGGCCCCTGTTGCTCCCATCACCAATGCGACTACCGTGGATTTTACCTTCCAGATTCTCTTCAGTTCTTCTTTCAATCCCTGTTTTTTCTCCAGTTTCTCATATTCATTGTTCATGATGTTTCTTTCACTTGAAACTCCTACATCTATCACCACTGCTGTTTTTGCCCCCTTATCTATTAACACTGTGTCTGGTTGGTTAGCCAGTACCTGTTTATCCCACAGGGTCTTGGCTGTATAAGAACCCTCCACTTGGTTGTGCCTTTCAGCATATGCTGCCCCTGCCCGAATCTTGCATTCATTACAAGGTGCTGGATTGTCTCTCGGGATTTTTTATACAATCTGCATGTTGGGTCTTGCCTGATATGGTACGTCTGTGTCAACTGACCTGGTGTGGAGGGTCTTGTGCTGCCATGATTAGTGCCTCTGAACCATCCTTAAATCCTGTCTTTTCTAACCACTGGGAGGATTTCCTTATGTCGGCCACCTCTGCTATCTGTCGGTGCCCAGGCAAAATTCTTTGCTTCCCTTCTATCCACATACCCTATCTGCTTCAGACATTCCCTTAGCAGCTCATTGTTAAAGGAAACTGTTTGGATGTACTTAAGAATATACCATATGTAATTCAGGACAGTAGGCCACTGGGTGAGAAAATTGGGTAAGAAGGGAATTTTACATACGGAGGTTGTACCCCCGGGAACTGGTTAGTGAGAGAAGCTATTATTCTGTTTTGGTTAACACTGAATATGATCTATTCTCTTTTTAGGGCCGTAACATCTTATAGCTGTATAGAACTCAATAACTGACAGATGAAAATTGTTTCTTGCATAGTCAAAACTTCCATCTACAGCCCTAATCCCAAAACTAACCATAACCCACCTGCAAGTAAATCGATATGTGTAGCTCTTCCTTTGACATACAGCCCAGTTTGGGACATCTAGGTTAACCCCAGTAAGAGACAATAAACATAGCCCAGTTGAGATCCCCAGGTATTTTTCTTTCTGATATTTGTTCCTTCTGAATAAAAGGCTGTGATCTTAATGGTCAAGGTAAAAGAAGAAAATGATCTCGTGCCAAACCTCACAGAATTCAGCTTAAACCGAAAAAACCGCTCTAATGCATACATTATCATTAACAGCTGATCCTCAGAATAGTTGTGGCAGTCCACAGCCTTTCCCAGAAGCAGTAGACACTAGGCTCCAAAACAGCCCCTGGATGGGACACCAGTCCATCACAGGGTGACCACACATGACGGGAAATCTAGAGTGACTACCTCTGGAACAGTGGAAGGAAACTGCAGAACGTGATAGCCCTACAAATACTGAGTTATATTCAAACTTGCACCCTGACCCGCCCAGGTGGTGTGAGACAGCGGTGCTACTCGCTGAGCCGCAGTGTCACCCACCTCCGTAGTCATTTGCTTAACTTGAGCAGCACAGTACTGAAATCTTATATGCAGTGAACTCACAACTACTGGGTTGGAAATGCTTGGGTAGTTAATTCTGGGACTTTTATTCCAAACTAATCTACAAATGAAAGGGTCTAATTTTAATTTCTGTCTTCTACTGACATCATCATTTAGACACTTTTTTTAATTAGATTTTTGAGCAGCATTAGTCCATAGCAACATACAGGCAGAGACAGTACATTAAGAGGTTTCGTATTGACATACGGAGAGCAAGGGCTAAGGGTCAGCGGGTTATTGCGTATCACAACTATGATCATGTAGCACTGTCTANATACATTAAGAGGTTTGACATACGGAGAGCAAGGGCTAAGGGTCAGCGGGTTATTGCGTATCACAACTATGATCATGTAGCACTGTCTAAAGGGTTCAAGAAGGGTCTCCATACATTCCAAAATAAGTGAACTATCATGCAAATCAAATGTTATTTTTCAAACTGGAGAAAGTTGAATNGTACATTAAGAGGTTTCGTATTGACATACGGAGAGCAAGGGCTAAGGGTCAGCGGGTTATTGCGTATCACAACTATGATCATGTAGCACTGTCTAAAGGGTTCAAGAAGGGTCTCCATACATTCCAAAATAAGTGAACTATCATGCAAATCAAATGTTATTTTTCAAACTGGAGAAAGTTGAATGATTCAGAAATTTATGCATCTATGGAAGGAACTTCAAGTGTAGATCAATGTATTAAAATACATCACCTTGTCAAGTATATCAGCATAAACAACGTACACTCTGTGATTTGATAAAAAACGAATTTGGGCTGTGGTAAAACAGGAAAAATAGGTGAGGACAAAAAACATTTTATGAGGCGTGATCAAAAAATAATAAAATTCCTGAGAAGAGAGGAAAATATTTTTGATCAACCCATGTACATTAAAGTCTTTTGAATGGTTGAGTGAACTCTCTTCCAATGAACTTGTATCTTATTACCAAGATGCTTGGGATGGCTTTATATATTGTAACGTCTGGTGGAATTGTGGCTCCCATCATGCAATGCTCTGTAAATAGTTGATTTGTTTAACCGTGGAAGGAAGCCCAGGGCTCGGCAACGACTCTGAGGGTGGATTGGTTGTACGATAGTTCAGTGGGTGGGTGTGTTATTAAACATCCAGCGGAAGAATAAAGTTCGTGGTCCCACAACTCTGCCTATCGAGCCCTGTGTCCGTAACACCGCCGACACGGATTGTTACAATATAAATCGTCGTACGACATCCCTGGGAACATCTTGTGAAGATGCACTAGGGAAAGGTAGATTCTGTGAATTTAACGAAACTTTAGCACATAATTGAGTTGCTATATTAATAGCTAAACCTAACTAACAGTATGTTGTGCCTCCTTTGGCTGCCAGAACAGGACGAAGCTGCCTGGCTATCAGTGCAAAAATGACCATGTAGTTGCTGCAAACTGGAAAGCTACACAATCATGTTCAGTCCAGCTCATCCCGAAGATGCTGGATATGGTTGAGATCAGGCCACTGAAACAATGAAATCTCTCTCTCATGTTCCTGGAACCATTTGGTGATGATGCGTCCCTTGAACTTGGTCAGCAATGATGTTCAGACATTCAAACATTGTTAAATGAGTATGAGATACCTCAATATTTGTCAGGAAAACACTCCCCACAACACCTCACTGCCACTACCAGCTTGTACTGTTCACAACAAACAGAATGGCTGCATGTACTCATGTTGCTTAATTCAGATCCTTCCCTCATGTAAAAGGATCCTCGATTTTTCAACCAGGCAACTTTTTTCACTCCTCAATGGTCCAGTTTTGACGTCCCCGCACTGAGGAGGCCTGTTCTTGTTCTTTGCTAACATTGGTACCAAACATGGTTTTCAGCTCTTGCGTTGCCCATTCGAGGCAAAGTCGGATAAGTGTGTTTTAAGGTGACATTTGGAAACGAGTTGAATTCGGAAGCGATTTGTTGGGTTCTGTCCCGTTTGTTTTCTCGTATGGTATTTGCAATTCCCCTGATCCATACGCTGTTTTTGTCCACAGGATCACAGTCTCTGGTACTTTTTTACTTTTCAGACCATTCTGGGCAAACAGTTGTGTGTGAAAAGCCCAGGATAACAGCAGATGCTAGAACCTGCACGCCTAGATTCAGCAATCGTGCTACATTCACAGTCACTAAGGTCAGTTGATTTGCCCATTCCAACAAAAGTGGAACACTTACTGATGCTAGAGACACTGGTCTCCATGATTTGTATCACAAGGTACAATCACATAAGATATGACTAACTGAAATGTACAATTTGTGTGAAGGTAGGAGGTTTACCTAATAAACTGGCAGCTCGCTGTATAGGTGGCCACTCACAATCACTGCAAGACATGTCAAAATACGTTCTCGAGTCTCTATGTTAAAGTATCGTAGGAATTGTTGCCAATGCTTGCAAAAATGGAATAAAACGCTAAAATCAAGCTTCTAGAATTGTTCACTGCAATGAGTTATTTCACCACTTTTGCTTATTTGGTCTGCAGTAATATTTTAGCTTAGATTTTTTTTTTTTTTTTAATTCTGGCAAAACCCTCCTGAAAAAAAAGAATTATTATTACAAAAAAAACTTGAAGTCACTCAGCAACCACTTCTAGAACCACGTCAATTGCGCTGACGCCCAAGTCCTATACAAGGGGCTTTTTAATCATCAAAGGTAAAAGGCTTATACGATATCCAAATCCTTCATTCTTTCTACCGCACAAAGGATGCGATAAAGATCACGAAAGAAGCCGATACTCGGCTTATCTCTATTGCTCAACGGTTTGCGACAGCAGAAGATTGACAGAATCAGAGCAAATCCTCCTTGTCTTTATTGTCACATTCCTGCTAGGAAAAGTACCTCACTCATACCTCCTGCTTAAGAAAGACAACAGAATCACTGTCTTATAATAAAAAATGCTTAAAGTGAGCAGAAACAGCTGGTACCACGCGATGCTCCGGCTTCTTAGGTTGCCGTTTTAATCAAGTTCAAACAAGCGAAGAAATATTTCACAAGATTATCCTCAGATGTTTTGAGGTTGATTGCACTTAAACATCTACAGAGTCATTGTTTTAAACGTTTTGTGTGGTTTTTGCAAAGCTCAGCATAAAAAAAAAAAACCTCATTATGAGCACAAGCTGAATCTTCTCATTGAAACAGTAACAGTTTGACACTGGCTGCAGGTTTCAGTGACATGAAAATGTCCTTCCACGTCAGTGCCTGCTTTTCCAGGGGACCTAATACCACGGCGATCACGCTGATCAGTAGAAAAGGCCTGGATCCTGGCAAGCAGTGCAGCAACAGATTAAGGTTTGAACCCCTGAACTCCGTTCTTTGGAAAATAATGACCCCATTAACATAAATATATGGGTTGTTGGGGGCTGCGAGGTGCTAATTGTGTTGATTTTTTTTGAAGTGTGAGAGACCACCTGCTGCAATGGTACCATGATCCAAATGTGTAAAGAAAATCAGTCGAGTCACATGCTCCAGAGACCCCAGTCATGACACTGAAGGCTTGCAAACCGGCACTGCAGGGGAAATGCAATTTTTCTTCATCTTTTTTGTTACATTTGCAAAAAAAAAAACATTGCGAGACAGATCACTGATGCAATCTGTGAGTTGTGAGGATGAGATTTGCAACTGACAATTTTAATTTGTCTGATGATGACCTTTTGTAGATTATTTTAATTTCCCATCCCCAACAAATGGGCAACACAGCATTATAAAATTATCATAATTTAATTGGCAACAATATCTGCCCGTGTGAAGATGTTTAAAATGCCTTGTGTATTTAGTTTAGGACAAAGCAGCAGCAGCATCAGCATCAGCATCAGCAGCAGCATCAGCAGCAGCATCAGCAGCAGCATCAGCATCACGGAGCATCTGATCAAGATTGAATATGTAAGCGCGTGGGCCTCTTTCATTAAGGGTGCACAAAATATACAGAACATAAAAGATGGGGCTACGTTCTTGTTTTAATGTAAAATTAATTCCATCTCTTTTAAATGTGACACATTAATATAATTAAAGGTTGGAGGACTTTAATACGCTCAAAAACTCTTGAACTAATCGGTGGATCTGTTGAACTACGCAATTAAAAAATAACACGGTTTTGTTTTGTTTCCCCCGTTTTGTTTATTTTTTGATTTTATCTGAATCATTTTTGTTGTTGTTGTTGTTGTTGTTGTTGTGGGCTGTATCTGAAGTTCCCTGCAAAAATGGTACATAGGTGACCCAAGGGTTGCAGTTCCTTCTGCTGGAAGAATTAACATTTACTCTGTATGGTACCCATTAAAATTCTAGACACCTTTTTGGAGGGCTGACTTTTCGGAGAGTGGTACTCGATCACACTTTTGAAATACTCCAACGTACTGTCCTTGTGTTATTTATCTCGATGCGTTCATAACGTTTCTGACAGTTGGATTTTATGCTGCTGTGACCTATTGCTGCTGCTTTTGCGTACAAAAATCATGGTGATATCAATCAGCTGGAATATATATATATATATATATATATATATATATATATATATATATATATTTTTATATATATATTTGTTTATATTTATATATATTTATTTTTTTTTTTTTTTTAGGTGAAAANATATATATATATATATATATATATATATATATATATTTTGCTAATTTGTTGGCATTATTTTTGTATGTATACAACTAATAATACAATTGTTCAGCTATATGCAATTATGAATAATGCAATTATTTATTAGTTGATATTAATTATTTATATGTATTTTTTAAATTTATTTTTGCATAACTAACATGCCGGTACAAGTACGGGGGGGGGGGGGGGGAAA